>LVTN01000788.1:74809-106123 GCA_001649415.1 Musa itinerans
GGGAGGGGGGGGGTTTACAATTTATTACAATCATTTAGTTGTGATGCTTAGTGGTATCTGCTGTCTTAACCTAATCAAAAGAGCAATTGGTGATGCCTTAAGATCATCTCCTAATAAATTTAAACCTATAAGATTAAGGTTAATGGAGCTTTATTTAGTTAATCTTTATAAAGACAAATCATGAAGCTGCTTGATAATGCAATGCATGCATGCAGACAATGTGGTGGTACCTTTTGCTTTAAATCTTAAGTATATTATTGAATCTCATGCAAGTCGAAACCTCTTTGGATGACCAAAATTCCCACCCTAGATTACTTGTATTCCTTGAAAATCTCTGTAATGACATTTTGAAGGAAGCCAATCACATAGTTGATTACCTTGCTGGGATTTTGGATTCACTCGAAGTTCCTGCTTATGAGAGTAGTAGTGAGTGAAGATTTTGCTGTTGGAAAAAGCTCGTCGGCAGCTATCAAATAGAAGTCATACATAACACAATATTGTCTTAGAATGAAAGTGTGACCAAAAAGCTTTATAAATGGAACTGCGTTACTCCTGACAAAACCCAATCACCAGACTTGCTGGGTCTTATCGGATCCCAGTCAAACACCTAATAGTAAGGCACACTCCAAGTGTGGTAGGTTGCGACACCGTGGAATTTAGTAGGTGAGTGACCCACCACATGGACTCTAAATCAATGGAGGAGGGGTGGTCTCTTGCAAGTCAGCCAATTCAGCTGCAACTTGCAGCAAGCAGCTGACTACTGTTACCAGGCTGTCACCGCTTGTTTGGCCGTGGCTGCCAATGGTGACTGCAGCATTGTTTTTCATGTCGCTCCATGTACGGTCATTGACCTTAGTACAAGTACAAAGTTTGATTGCACATGGCCATGGGATTCGGTGGTGCATTTCTTAATAGTCCCATTTGGCGGTCGCAAACGTGCACTATATTTTGGGTGGTCGTCAACACTTAAAGACACTGTGACAAGTGCAGCTACCGCTTATCTGCTTTTATATAAAGAACACCCACCTATGATGTCATTTTTTTCGGATTAAAAAATATTTATTTTTTTATACCAAATGTTTAGGCATATAATCCTCTCAAGTTTGTTAATCAATGATAATATCTGTGCTAAAAAACTGAATTAGATCGAAACGACAATTGAATCCGACATAATTGACTTTCAAATATATTTTAATAATATAATATTATTTTTATAATATTATAATATTAATTTTAATATGTCCACACACAACTCTATAACCATAGGAAATGCTATTTGAGTGGAGCAAGTGACTTGTCAAATTCCTACATAGTGATGCGCTTATCTTAAAACCCATATTTTCTACCCAGCCTTGTTTTGCTCAATAAACGCAAGTATATTACACATGCGTGGAATAAGAATAGTCTCTCCCAGTAAAAAGCTTACCAGCCTAAGCATGGAAAGAAAGAAAGAAAGAAAAAGAAAAAGGGAAAACATAAACAGGGAAAATAACATTTTGGGATTTCTTTCCCCCTTTTTTTTTTCTTTACATTTGCCCAAAAATTCACACCACTGGCATGACAGGCATTGTGAGGAAACAAAAAACAAAAGGATTAAGGCCCTAAATTTACTCGTTTCCAAAACCACACTGGAAAAGAAGGGAGAGGATGGCAAGACAAGCCTCGGCGATACATCTCCCGTAACACCGTGCGCATTAGTAAAAGCCCTAAATCTCCATCCCAAACTCTAATCTCATCTCATCACAGATCGCTCTTTTAATTTGCCTGAAGAAAATAAGGTGCCTCTTTTCGTTCTCAATCTTTCCTTTTTTTTTTGTTTTCACTTTTGATTTACTTTTCGGTTTCTTTTGTCCATCCATTGCCGTCGATTTGGTAGCAATTACCTTCCGGTCATCTTGAAATTTTGGGTTTGTAAACAAGTGATACATTTGATCGCTTACATCTTACTCAAAGACCCCAAGTTGTTGCTATTGTCAGGTTTGGAGTCGCTCTCTGTTCTTGAATTTGAAGTTTGGTAGCGGCAAACGTCTCTTTGTAGCGATTTCTTTTCATAATTCACGGGAATTCATAGCGATTTCTCCTGTCTAAAAGAAGGGTATCGGTCGCTTATCTTAAAAATATTGCACCTTTGGCTGTTCTACGCCATGGGCTTTGTTGGCAGGGTTCATTTTTACTCTTACCCTCTTTTCTCTCTGTTAATATTTATTTCCAAGTTGCAGTTTCCATGGTTTTTAGTATTATTTTTCCTGTCAATGATTTCTCCTGAACGAAGTGTTGTAGTTGGACAAGGTCTTTGTTGTACACTTGGAATGTGTCTGTTGGTTGGTGTGTGTCACAGAAATAGTTGTCTTTTTAGGAACAGGTACACTGTTTGGATTTTGTATTTGACTGTGAATTGTAAAATGATAAATTAGGATGTTTGATCTGTATCCAGACGGACATTTGCCTTTGTGAAAGCTTTGAATTTGATGTTTGATACTATTTGATTTCTGTCTGCAGTTCTTGTTGATTTTGTGTGCATATATTACCATCTTATACTTGGTGAATTGTTTGGCTGTAGAACAGGACAATAATATGGCATTGCAGTGTGTGTTTATGGTATATATGGATTAGAATCATATGTTTATTGATTTCCTTTGCTTCTGAGTGCTACTGCTTGTTGGAATGTGTGCCTAAATACCTAACCCTTTCCTATTCAAGTTTGGTGGACTGTGATGGATACTCGAAAGCGTGTTGAACTGTCTTCCTACGCTGGTAAAACGTAAGGCTTTTCATGGTTAGTTTTTGGAAAGCGAGAGAGTAGATCTCAATGAGACTCTGTGTATTTAAGGAGGGGGAGTCACCTCCTCCTTTCGTCACCAGCACCTTTCTCTCTTTCTCCTTCCATTCTCTTCTCTGTACCCCGTTGTTGGAGCCGGAGCCGGAGCCGGAGCCGGAGCCAGAGCCAGAGCCAGAGCACTTTGGAAGGTGATTTCGTTAGCTAATTCCTGCAATTTGGTTTTATGATCTGAAGTTGCCAATTTCATGTACTCAAGGCATTTGTTCCTTTTTCTTGGACTGTTCTTTAAACTGTCTGCTGGCTATGTTGATTTATGGTGGATGCATCTTCTTTTGTTTTCATTTTCTTCTTCAAACTGTCACCTTTAACATCACAAGATCTCCTGCAAAACGAGACAGATTCGAGTTTGCTAATGTGGATATGCTGGATCTGTTTTCAAGTTCTGTTCTTGCGACCGGTTTCATTTCTGAGTGAAGCTTGTTGACTTGTTCTGTATTTGACTTCTGGAGATGGGAATTCTCTGCTTATTTCCATTGCCGATTCCTTGTGATGTTTTCTGCAATCAGAACTGTGTTCATGGCCAGCCACATCTTATGGATCGAAATCCCATTTTGGAGTTTTTTTTGTTAGTTCCTCCCACACGAGTTTCTGAGCATTTTTTCTGAATTCATTCTTTCCAGGCTCTCGAGATCTCAAACATGGTGAAGATATGCTGCATCGGAGCTGGCTATGTAGGTGGCCCGACCATGGCCGTGATCGCCCTCAAGTGCCCCTCGATCGAGGTGGTGGTCGTCGACATCTCCGCCAGCCGGATCGCCGCATGGAACAGCGATCAACTCCCCATCTACGAGCCAGGCCTTGACGACGTCGTCAAGCAGTGCCGAGGGAAGAACCTTTTCTTCAGCACTAACGTCGAAGTGCACGTCGCTGAGGCTGACATCATCTTCGTCTCCGTGAACACCCCCACCAAAACCCGCGGCCTCGGAGCGGGCAAGGCCGCCGACCTGACCTACTGGGAGAGTGCGGCCCGCATGATCGCCGACGTCTCCCGGTCCGACAAGATCGTGGTCGAGAAGTCCACGGTCCCGGTCAAGACAGCGGAGGCCATCGAGAAGATCTTGACCCACAACAGCAAGGGAATCAACTACCAGATCCTGTCGAACCCGGAGTTCCTCGCGGAGGGCACGGCGATCCAGGATCTGTTCACGCCCGACCGAGTCCTCATCGGTGGTCGGGAGACCCCGGAGGGCCGCCGGGCTGTGCAAACGCTGAAGGATGTCTACGCCCACTGGGTGCCCGAGGATCGCATTCTGACGACCAACTTGTGGTCCGCGGAGCTATCCAAGCTCGCCGCCAACGCCTTCTTGGCGCAGAGGATCTCCTCGGTCAACGCCATCTCCGCGCTCTGCGAGGCCACCGGCGCTAACGTCTCCGAGGTGGCCTTCGCCGTGGGGAAGGACTCCAGGATCGGGCCCAAGTTCTTGAACGCCAGCGTCGGATTCGGAGGGTCCTGCTTCCAGAAAGACATCCTCAACCTGGTCTACATCTGCGAGTGCAACGGGCTGCCGGAGGTGGCCAACTACTGGAGGCAAGTCATCAAGATCAACGACTACCAGAAGAGCCGCTTCGTGAACCGGGTCGTCTCCTCCATGTTCAACACCGTGTCGGGGAAGAAGATCGCGGTTCTCGGGTTCGCCTTCAAGAAGGACACGGGGGACACACGGGAGACGCCCGCCATCGACGTCTGCAAGGGTCTGCTGGGGGATAAGGCCAGCATCAGCATCTACGACCCGCAGGTGACGGAGGAGCAGATCCGGCGTGACCTCGCCATGAACAAGTTCGACTGGGATCACCCGGCGCACCTGCAGCCGACGAGCCCGGCCGCCGTGAAGCAGGTGAGTGTGACGTGGGACGCGTACGCGGCCGCCAAGGGGGCGCACGGCGTCTGCATCTTGACGGAGTGGGACGAGTTCAGGGAGCTGGACTACCAGAGGATCTACGACAACATGCAGAAGCCGGCCTTCGTGTTCGACGGCCGCAATGTGGTGGACGCAGAGAAGCTCAGGGCAATCGGCTTCATCGTCTACTCCATCGGAAAGCCTCTGGATTCATGGCTCAAGGACATGCCCGCTATGGCCTGACACGAACAAAGGAAGAGAGGGAATCACAAGAGCGTCAAATTGTCAAACGGATGATTCTTCATAGTTACTGCTTCTCTAATGTTTTCTTCACCCAATAATTTATTTGTTGTGGAGTTATAGTCAATTAGGCTTGTTGTATTTTTGGGTCAACGTCGTGTTTCTTTGCAACGTCATTAAGTCAATATAATTGTACGCATGTATGTGTCAGTACGACGAAGGGTTCGAAGCTGATGGGTTTCGCACTGTTACGATCCTTGTTTTGCAGATGCTATCGGCATTCTTGCTTTAAATTGCGTGCAAAATATCTAAAGTTGGTTGAAAAAAAAATGTCCTTATATGAAAATTTATTTTTTTTTTATAAAAAAACGTTTTTAAGTTTATCATCAGAAGGTGTTTCCAACTCAGGCAAATGAGAATGCATCTTACTTCAACACTACTATTATTAGTAAAAATAATATGGTCGAAATGTCAATATCATGCACTCGATATGTTAGCTCCATCTCGACAAGGCGGGGGGTGTGGTTGACAAACCGACTCCACATGTTGACATGATAGACCCACGTAGAAGATACATCAACACATCATGGTTGATCGATTAGCCCCATGTGGTTGACATAGCGGAGTCATGTGATTGACACCTCAGCTCTATGTGATCAACATGACCTCGCGTTCCACCCCTTAGTGCCGTCTCAACATTGCACGGATGCCCCGTAGAGTGGAGCCAATTGGCCATGCTTGATCGATGCCATGTGCTAGAAGGTTATGCTATCCCGAGTTCGACATAAGCAAGTGAAAATTATGAGCAAATTTCACGCCCTTGTAATCGTACGAACCACGTAATAGATGATTGTGATGGCTCCAAACACCCACTATAGAAGGGGGGCTCATAAGTATATTTGGACACACTAAATATATTGGTATGACTTGTTCAACTAGTCAACTAGCTTAGGCATGGAAGGGGCATTGTCAAAGTTTTATAGGATTTAGATGACTCTCGAAAGAGTTCACCTTGAGATCGACTTAAAAAGGGAACCAAATTGGATCTGAATTAGCTTCCAACTTAGTTAATCAAAAACTTCTCTAACAGTTTGGCACTATAAGAGGGTTTACCATGATATCTCAAGGGAACTTTACAGTGCTATCTCGGTTGAATCCCAAGGCCCTAAACCCAACTGGGTCAAGTCTGATAGCACCGAACTTCCTAGTATCAATGATAACCGTTTAAGGTTACCCGGGGTGTCAGCTGGTCCGATTCCATCTCCAAATCCTTGACCCTAACCTCTTTCATATCCATCTAGACCATAATTTCATATCTTCCCCATTCAACCTAGTTAACCTAATAAGCAACACTTGTCCCATTCACTCCACCATTCTGAGCTCCAATTTCGTCACTCATTCTAATTTCAAGCTTTGCAGTTGAGTCTTGCCTAGCTCAAATGCCACCATAAGTACGTTTGCCTCCATTAGCCCAAAGTCCAATCCCCCACTAAAACCGAATGTCTTAAATGAATCGATCACGTAGTTAACCGAAATCCCAACTAAGGTTCATGATCACCTTGATAAGATGGCTCGGAGACTTGAAGATATTTGGAGGGAGATTAAACATGGGAAATAACCAGAGGTGGCGTTGCACATATGATCCCTCTTTATGAAGAATATAAATAATGAACCGATTCCCCAAGGTTTTCAATTACCCACTCTAGACTTATATAATAGAAAATCCAACCTCTCAAAGCACATTATCATGTTCAACTCCTAAATGATTCTAAGAGGCATGACATGTGAGTGGTTCACTAAGCTCCCTCTAGACTCGATCTCATCTTTCAATTATATGTCAAAGAGTTTAAACTCAACTTTGTCACCGCAAACTCCTAAAGTAGCCTATCACTTTCCTTCTTACCATACAACAAGAATAAAATGAGTCATTCAAGAGTTACACAAGAAGATTTAATAAGAAAGTTTGATTGGTCATTGACCCAACTCCCTTGTCCTCATCAATGCATGTATCAATAACCTCTAACCCTTGAGATTTTTGTACAAAGTCATTATTCAACCTCTAGTGACTTTCTTAGAATTGTTATAAGAGGCCAATCATCACATTGTTATGAAATATTGTCAGAAAGAAAAAGGCTAAGCAAAGAAAAATTGGCAAAGGAAGAAAAATTTTAACGCCATAACCCAATCAAAAAGCCTCAAAACGATAGGCACAGGATTGACTAGATTCTCCTATAGCAGGACTTCACACTGTTCAATACTTCATGTATGGAAGTATTCATGTAAATTCGAGAGAATAGACTATTGTGTACACCCCCCTTAAGGGCACCACCAGTAAAAAGGAATATGTCAAAGTATCATCGTTTTCATCAAGACCATGGGTCGAAGCCAAACCCTTAACATTAATTTTGGAGAAATAGATTAAAAGATTCATTTAAAGAAATATTATCTCTCGATTTGGAGTTTTGCATAATCACTGACAATGGAACATAATTTAACAATATCAAGTTTAAGGACTTTTATGACTTTTATGACAATGGTGCAGCCATAGACTCACGATCAAGCAAAAGTCACCAATTAGACCATACTAGAATGATTAAAGAAAAGGGTCTCTAAAGCTAAGGTTGCATGAGTAGATAAGTTCCTGAGTATTTTATAGAATTATTAGACTATACCAAAAGTCTCTATTAGAGAATTGCCTTTTTGTCTAACATATGGAACAAAGATTGTACTCCCAATGGAGTTAATACTATCAACCATCTTAACCTAACACTTCTCTAAGGAAGGATTAGATATCAAGTTGAGGGCAAGTTAGGATCTAACTAATGAAGTTAGAGCCCAAGCCTCTCTTAGAAACTTAGTTTACAAAAGATCGATGGCCAACACTCTTTAATTATCAAGTTCAACCTTGTCATTGATGGTGGTAGACTTGGTCTTGAGGCGAGCCAAAGTCGACGATCTAACTCATACCAAGAGTAAGTTGGCGTCGACCTATAAAGGCTTATATTAAATCTCAAAAGAGGTCGGATCAGGAACTTATTGACTCCTGACTCTGGGTAGGTCGGACATCCCTCCAACATGGCATATATCACACATGAAGAAGTACTACATTTAATTTTGTAAGATTTTTTAACAATTGCAGTGCAAAGTTTGTAAAGACACTTTAATTAAAAAAAAGAGAATTTCATATGTAAAAGAGTCTTTACATTATTTTTGGGAATTCTTACATTCCAAAACAAACCTCCCGATTATAAAAATTGATAAAATAGATAAATTAACTAGACTATCCATTTAGTATTTGTACAACGTCATCTTCGGAGGGTTCGATCTAAAACTAGAGTCATGGCTAACGAGGTTGAGATTCTTGATGATCGATGCCTCGACATCTGAGGTGGCAACATCTAGAGTTGGCTTGTTGAGTGGGGCACCTCCTATTGGTCCTCCGTTGTCGACGAATCTTCAGCCTTGTCACCGACCTCAACCTCCCTATCTTTTGCGTAGACTATTATCTTGCTTCGATCATCAATGCCATCAACTTTGACTATTACAACCTTGCTATCAGTGGGATACCCAATAATGGAGTCCTCGGGAAGTGCAATATCAAGATGGTCATACTTAACCTGAGAAATCATTAGTTGGCATTCGAAGGAGTTAAGCCTCAACCACATCAACCCCCTTTTTGAACCCCCGAAAGGCCTTGTACTTGACCACCCATTGGGTTTCTACCTCTAACTCGTGTGCTTCTACCTCTAAGTCTGCTCTTCTATGGTGCATCGGAGATTATCAACCTCTATCTTCAGTATCGATCTCTCCTATCTAAGATGATTAGAGATTGTACAAATGTTTCCCTCCTCCATCAACCATCGCATCACTAACTCGTAGCAATAGAAGCTTTGCTAGATCGATAAAATCCCAAGCACTAATAAGGTCGGCATGCCATTGCGAGTTGTTGATGGCCTCGCCCTCGAATTATCCGAGAGATGAGAGGTGAGTTGGTGGGACAATTGTTGTTACTATCGATGCCACTATTGGGAAGGCTCGAGCTTCTAGGGCTTAGGGCTCATCTGGTTGAGACTCCTGACGAGACTCCCCACACCAATCCCTCATGCATGGAGAGTTGGATCTCCTAGGAGGCCCCACCATTGAAGGAGCTTCTTCCTATGCCTCCACTGGCTTAGAGGCAGTGGCAATGGAGGGGAGCTAGAGGGCGCTTTTGTCTGACTTGGGTACTAAACAAACCCCTTATGTAATATATTAATAGTGTTCTCTACCAATCTCCTCCTCCCTTTATGCTTGGCCGACTCGAGACTAGAGATGATCATTTCATCCTCTCACCTTGGTGATAAGCATTCATCTCGAGAATATTTTCATGAAAGTCCATATTTATAAAAAGAGATTAAAGTTTAGACATCCCAAACATGCCCTCGAAAAATGAACCCTCGATATCTTACCCTGAGGGGTAAAGCTAAGTCTCACATTAATGAGTCACTACTAGCTCATCCGAAGGATGATAGTGGACTCAAACATGGATATAGCGAATTATCAGAACTTCACTTTTTTTTATCATAAAACCCCTTAGGGTGGCATTAAAATTTTTTTGAATAAACTAATCTAAGTTGATCGGTCACTCGTTCATCGAAGAAACAAAAAAAAAGCTTCTCTTCTAACCCTTCCAAGAGTTCAGTGCCCCATTTACCTAGTATCCGGGTCAGGTAGAGAGGAAGTACGTTAACCCCTTAAAGTATAGAATATAGCAAGCTAATAAGAGGGTTAATGTTAGGGGGATGTGGAGCCTTCAACACATCTCAACAAACACCACAAGAAAGCTCCACAGATTTGGCACTATCTAGGCAGGTGAGAACTTCCAAAAGTTGAAATTCTCACTAAAAAATGAGTGAAAGGGAAAATAAAATCTCATCTCCAAGACATCTATGCATGTATAATATGATGTGATGCATAAAGTCGGTCACCCAATCAAGCAAACACCAACTCAAACACTATTGGTATGTGATAGATCTCCTAGAGCACCTCTAAGTCGAAGAAGACTGATACTAAGAAGTCCGAGTTAGAGGAGGACCATGCCATAGGTGGTGGAGCCATACTACTAGGTGGATTCACCTTCGAAGAGATAACCTCTATTAGCGTGATCGACTTGGCTCTCCCTAAGGATAAAACTCTTATCATTATATCGAGGATGGTAATGGAATCGATAACCTATCCAAGAGGTGACAGATGAGAAGGTCAAGAAGGATGAGATCGCATACCTTTAATTGTTTAGTGGTTGAAGTTGAAGTTAGTTGTCTAAAGATGTCCAGTTGCAAGCAGGTGTAAGGAGCAAATGTTGCCAATAGGGTTATTTATAGAGGCCGAGAGTAACACTGCCAACGACCCGACCACCTGTTCAACTTTCAAAAGCCTCTAGGAGAGGGAGACACATGACTCAATCCAGGGTGCCTCTGGACACAGCATAATTTAATTGACTCGAGAGTTAATCATATAATTATTGTAATCTCGTCCAATCTACCATGATCCATGCAACTGCCACATGGAGCCTTTGATACTTTGCCATGCCAACCCAATCATAGATGATTATGATATGTGGTTGGTTGTTAAATCACACCTTGATTTTTTCTCCCATCGAGAGAGAGACCATGCGCAGACACATACCATACACCACCACACTCGGTCGCGTCGACCCAACATGTGCCAGAGCGCCCCGCCGTGTTGACCCACTCTGTGTCACTACGCCCGACGTCATCAGTCCACCATGCGCCTCGATACAAACCTCAATAACCCATTAACCATTTCCAACCCTCGCCTGGTCGAAGACCGTAGCAACCGCCAAACACTACTACCCTGGACAATGTGATTCTCATCAATCGTAGGAACCAAAACACTACTTCCCAACCTAATTCAAGTGAGAGACCTGATCGGATCCGACCTCTTTTCTTGATCTCTCGAATTAATGGGTCGGATCTTTTAAGCGCCCGCACCGATCCGACTCTTGTCTATTTTGTGTTTACGACAACAGACACTACCCAAGCTGGTTGCTTCAAGGAGCCCATGATTCCTTTCCACTCACGGCTCGGGTAGCGGCTCGGGTGACTCATTATACGTAGGAAAAGAATTAAATAGTGTAATAACCAGATTCGCGAAGACGTCAACCCCTACCCAAGCCCTGGAGGAACCTCCAAACCCTAACTCGCGAGCGGCGGTAGCATCGGCATCGGCATCTTACCATCCCTTTCACCCCCTCGGCGCCTGGATCTCTTTGGGGTTCGGATCCTCCTCTTTCAGGTCCCTCCGGTTCGCGTTCCTTTTTTTCTTCATTTTTCTTTTGGGATTATTTTGTATTTCTTGCGGTTTACGCGGTGATAAGTAAAATGATCGAAACCTTCTAGGAGGTGGAGTCTTGAATCCTTTAGTTGACTAGGTTCCTCCATGAGCCTAAAATTTACAACTATTTTTCATTTGTTGTTATTCTGTGATGTTTTGATCGATTGGTTTCGTTCTCTCGCCCGTCGGCACCGAATCTGTTGATTTAGCGCTGCTAAATTTTCATTTTTTTGGCATCTTTGTTGATGATTCAATGAAATTTGTTCCAGTTTATCCTTAAACTTCATGAAATGTTCCAATTCTGTCTTCTTCTTTGCGATGATCACAGGCTAATAAAGGGTTTTTTTGCAGCCAGCTGTCATGGCTACTCGTAAGTACCAAAATCCGCTGCTCCACTAAATAGTTATATTATCTTTTTCTTTTTTTCAAAGATTTCTGTAGTTAATGAAAACGAAGAACTAGTGTGCTAATGTAAACTAAGATACTAATGAAGGTAAATAATTTGGCATATTACAAAAAATTGACAAATCCGCTTAGCTGTGTGATTTCTTTAAATCCTTATTATTCTTTTTTCTTCATTGTAATTCTCTTTATGAAAATATATAAACAAATGAAATTGAAATCTTGTGTCCCATTCATGTAGCTACTGGGTAGACAATTGAAACTCTAAAATTGTTCTACAATTCTATTTTTTCTTCCATTATTGAAAGATCCTTAGACGGTTAACTGGGTGGACAAGCAGTGCTCACCTTTTCATGTAGCTACTTGAAGATAACAACTCCATGCTTTTCTAACTATGCTGTATGATGCTTGCGTTATGTTGTTAAACAGTCTAACTCTTAAAAGATCCCCTAAGAGATCGTCATCTAACTTTTTACAGGTATTCAATTTGAGAACTCTTGTGAAGTTGGGGTTTTCTCAAAGCTGACCAATGCCTATTGTTTGGTTGCGATTGGAGGATCAGAAAACTTCTACAGGTTTTAACACTTCCATTCTTTCTTTTGCAATAGTTCCTGTATCTGTCGCTGATGATCTAGATTGGATGACATGCAGCATGTTTGAAGCCGAGTTGGCTGATGTTATCCCTGTGGTGAAGACCTCTATAGCAGGCACTAGAATAATTGGGCGACTTTGTGCTGGTAAGTGCTAAGTTTATCCAAAGTTTATATGATGACTACATATTTCTCACGCATTATCCCACTTCAATGTAGGGAATAAAAATGGGCTTCTCTTGCCACACACCACGACGGACCAAGGTAAGAATTCATTGTAGAAGATTTTGCAACATAAATTAATCATAAGTGATGTTGAATTTTGGTAGCTATTTGCCCTAGTAATTTTAAGTACGTGGACCCTGCACATTCAAGTCTAGCCATTTAAAAGACAGAGAAAAACATAATCAAGGTGGTGTGAGTTGTTTCCTTTAGAAACCCTGATTGGAAAGAAAACACTGATTGGAGATGAAGCCATTGGGTTTGCACAAGGCTTGCTACCTAGCCTATAAGGTAGGTCCATAGTTATTGTTTGTACTTGCATTAAGAAATAACATGAGGTGATCTTTATAAAATGGTGGTTTGATCCATTTTATCACTGTCACTTAATAGCATGATCGGTCTAATACTGGAACGATGGAGAAGGGATGGAGCTGTCTTTGAGACTGGAACTATTCTATTGCATGGAATTGTATTATCTTAACTGAAATTTATACTGGTGTCTTTTAAATCTTACAAGGAAAGTAGATCCATAACAGCCTCCCACATTTGAGAAAGATAATTATTACTATATGGCACAACCTTGAAATCTATCCTGTTCGCCAAGGATGTAGCGAAAGCCTACTCGACCCTGTCGTAGCCTTCTCAATTGTTAACAAGACTCAATATTGAGCGAATTCAACTTTCTTCTACTTGTGACAGCTTTTTCCACCATTTTGATGCAAAATCCACCACAGGAGTCCAGTCCATATTGGCTTGAGTCATGGCCAGCCTCATCATCTCTCAGTAAAAACTGTTCTACATAGTTTTGAAGAAGGAATTTAGACTTATCTAAATATGCAAGAAAGTGGCCATTAACTTTACCCCCACAATTTTATATATGTGTGTGAATTGTTAAATCTTAAGACCATGATTGGATATTGTTCCATTTTTATGCAATAAATTTATCACAAACAATAGTTAACATATCTAGTTTTTAGCTTTCGAGATCATCAATATGTGCAGTCTTATTTTGGCAATCAAAGATTATGTTTACATGACTTGAATCAGCAATATAGGCTTTGGATTTTGGCAACATTGTAACATCTTTTGGCTCATTTAAGATGTTTATCTGATCTAAAACATTGTGTTGATGTTGGTTATGAAATGTAGTTCTGTAGTCAAAACAATGATGCACCATCTAATGTTTAAATAAATCATATGACTCTGGATATTTTTAATTTGAAATTTTCTAGGATTGTGTATCTTTAAGCCCTATTCAGATGAAGTAGTAACTTAATATCCATCAAAGGATCTTTTTTTCCTTATCTTTTGACTTTGAAAAGATCTGTTGGCTTAAGTGAATTTTAGGTGATCCTTTCATGTATCTAAGGAAATATCAAGTCCAAAAAAGAATTCTCTTTTCCTTTTTCTTTTACATGTCAAAGAAGAGGTTGGACTGCCAATTATGAGTGCATAATTGGTGATTGAACTGGCAGAGCTGGATAAGTTTTTGCAGCAATAGTTGGTGATTGGACTACCCATTAGCTGTTCACAGATCAAAATCAACAATTTTTGCTGAGGTAAAAAAGTCGAGGCTATTTGACTGACTATTTGGATCCCTATTCTCAATGAGTATATTTACATTGTTGTGTAGGATTAGTAGACAGTGAAGAATAATTTGTTAAATAATCTCCTTTCAGGAATCATATTTAGTTTAGGGGAGGTTTAGACAGACTGCCTTTCTTAGAAAAACTATTTTCTTCTCATATGATTTCTAATCAGGAAAACAAATTATCTGGGGGCTTTTTAAATGAAAGAAGGAAGAGAATTTTATCTAAATATTTAATATGATTTCTTTTTTTTTAATTATGTTATCCTCGAAAGTCACTCATGTAACCAAAGGGACTGTTCTAATTGATTTTTGTTTAATTGTTTTTTCAGAGCTCCAACATCTGAGGAATAGTCTACCTGATCAAGTGGTCGTTCAAAGAATAGAGGAAAGACTATCTGCTTTAGGCAATTGCATAGCTTGCAACGATCATGTTGCTCTCACACACCCTGATCTGGACAGAGTAAGCTATTTTCGTACTTACAATTTGCGAGGGGATGGTATCCACAGATATGAAACATGACATGCAACTACTTTGTCCTAGAAAAGAGAAATCAAATCCTGACATGACTTCCATTTTCGCCCTATATGGTTCAGTTGACATGTTGCTTTTCTAATCCCTGGTTACCTTTTTTACTGTACCTTAAATCTTGTGTTGCAGCTAATTCATTTTTTTTTTCCCTCGATGTATTCCATGATCGGATAGGTTACATCATTATATGGTCTTTTATTTCAGGAAACTGAAGAGCTCATCGCCGATGTACTTGGAGTAGAAGTATTCAGGCAGACAATTGCTGGGAATATACTGGTTGGCAGTTATTGTGCAATTTCGAACAGAGGGGGTCTGGTAAGTTGGTGTAGCTTCCACTGAAACACTAGGCAGACAAGTATTGTTATTGATATCATCTTCTTATGTTGGATTTCCTAACAGGTTCACCCGCATACGTCCATTGAAGACCTCGACGAGCTCTCCACTCTTCTCCAAGTCCCACTCGTTTCCGGAACAGTGAACCGAGGCAGTGAGGTAATTGCTGCTGGTATGACTGTGAACGACTGGACAGCCTTCTGTGGATCCGACACCACTGCAACTGAGCTCTCTGTCATTGAGAGCGTTTTCAAACTAAGAGAAGCCCGGCCAAGCTCTATCGTCGATGAGATGAGGAAGTCACTCATCGACAGTTATGTTTAGGATTCTGAGATTATATTTCTTCCAAAGTAACTGCTTGTATTTATATAACTAGATGTGCGTTATCAATGTGCTGACATTGTCTCAACGACAGCTTTCATTAAACTCTCACATTATTTTCTCACCTTGCTCAATAATTCGTGTTGTAGTTCATTCAACTCATCCTTTCATTTCTTACACTTGTTACCTTTAACAAGCGACAAGCAAGCGAGTGGGGTCTTTAACAGAAAAGCAAATCCCAAAGCGGGGTAAGTGTCGATACTGGATTCGCTTGAGGGTCGTCAATTTTATCCATCTGGGATTACCCGACGGGGCCACCCGCCTTGGGATTGGAAGCAGAGATGGGTCGCATTCGGATGGGCATCGATGTTTTGTGTATCGGCAGAATTGAATTGCCTAAAAGGTGGCAAGCGTCTGACGTCAACACAGATGGATGCTTGTACGTATCAGACCGTCCACGTGTCGTACTCGATCGCACGGCCATCGTTACTCGGACGCCACAACGTTGGAGTTATTTATTAAAAGAAACCCTAGCCCGCGGCGGATTCCGGCGTTTTCTTCTTGCTCCCCGTTTCCATTCGCTGTTACATTTCTCGCTCCTCCTCCGTTAACCACGAGCAGGTACGAAACCCTTGTTACCATCTGCCGGTTCTATTCTTTTTCCCCCTCTATCGATCATTCTTGTTGTCTTCTTGGATCGTGATCTGTTTATTGTTTCTTCGATTCTTTGAATCAGCGATCATGTCGGATGAAGAGCATCATTTCGAGTCCAAGGCCGACGCTGGAGCGTCCAAGACTTACCCGCAACAGGCTGGGACGATCCGGAAGAATGGGTACATCGTGATCAAGGGGAGACCCTGCAAGGTTTCTTGTTCATTCCGTCGTTTGAATCAATTACTATTTCTGTCATATCTTGATTTCTAGATTTTTTAATTCTTTGCATGGAATATATGTTTCTTCGTTAACTTTTGGGTCTGTTTATCCGTTAATTGGTGTGCGGTTTTCCGCGATTGTTTGCAATGAGATATTGTATAACGTCTTCTGGTTTTCTTTTAGTTATATGCTTTCATTACCTCCATCTACATTAGGTTGTGATGGTTCCATTACGGGTTTCTTGGTTAATTACGGTTTTGATAGTGTTGATGGATCTGATTCATTTCTGTAAGTCTTGTGTGACCAGCGATTAAAACTAGTAGATGTGTATTGACGAAGATTTGATATATGGATGTCAGGAATCTGACGAAGATATGCAATTTTGTTATATGATCTGGTCTCTGAATTCATATGATCTGTTTGTATTTTACTACAATTCCAAATGCTATCTGCAGGAAGTGAAAAACAAAGACATCTTTTTCATGGACATAGGGAATAAACTGAACTCATGTAATGCACCTTATTCCATGATTTTTGGGATTGTTCCACTGTAAAGACAATCTTTGTAGCAATCTAGAATGCGTTTTATGTATGTGTTTGTGGTTCTATAATTCCATGCCCTTTCTGTTATTATGATTGTAAACAGCATTTCCTCTCTTTCAATTTTTAGGTTGTTGAAGTTTCAACCTCCAAGACTGGGAAGCATGGCCACGCAAAATGTCACTTTGTTGCCATAGACATCTTTAATGCAAAAAAACTTGAGGATATCGTGCCATCCTCCCACAACTGTGATGTTTGTCCTAGAACATATAATGAAATTTTTTTTTATTTGGTAGTTTAAAAAAAAAAAATTAATTTGTTTGGTTTGTCTGCAGGCTCCTCATGTTTCTCGCACTGATTATCAACTGATCGACATATCTGAAGATGGTTTTGTATGTTCTATCTTCGTTTATATGTCATGTTTCTCATATTTGATTGATGGGTTTTGTAATTAATATTTGGTCGCACATGGTAGGTGAGTCTTTTGACTGAGAGTGGCAACACCAAAGATGATCTGAAACTCCCAACTGATGAAAATTTGCTAGCTCAGGTTTGTCATGAGGATTGATATTTCCAATTCATTTACTTCTAAAAAACCTGAAGAAAGTTACGCAAAATGAAATTAATTTACAACATCCAGATACTTAGTAATTTATGCTCTGCGTAAATTGCACTGATGTTTCAGAGAGACTGAACGGAGTTAGACGAAGATGTACTACATTATTTGCAACTGGAATCGTATTGTACTCTAGAGGCAATTATGTGAAATTGGGAACATTAGATTTGATGTTATTTGTTATGTTATTTGTGTATCATATGACATGCTTAATGATGCAACAAATATCACGAGTAAAAATCTGACATGTAGAGTGAGTCTCAGTAGGATTTTCCAGTGCATGAGGCTCCTGCTGATGTGTAGCTTATGAGTTTCTCCTACTCATCTTTCTGTGTGGTATCATGGACTAGTTAGAAAAGAGTTCTCTGAAAGGGATACTTCCCCTTAGTCTGACACTGTTTAATGTTGGGCCCTGTGAATGCATTGCAGCTCAAGGATGGGTTTGCTGAGGGGAAGGATCTGGTTGTTACTGTGATGTCTGCAATGGGTGAAGAACAGATCTGTGCTCTGAAGGACATTGGCCCCAAGTAGTTTCTTGCACGCTGATTTTTATGCAAGCGACCCTGTTAAGAGATGTAACGGAGATTCTTCGGTCTTGAAAGAATATTACATGGTTTGCTCTTTCTTTTACTGTCCTTGCCTCTGTAGCGAAAGAGAAACTCCTGCTTCTGGTACTTCTATTGGTATTTCTGTACTTGTTCAAAACTGTTTTCTTTTTATCCAAGTCCTCTGAACCGAGCACTTGTAGAAACAATTATGTCATCACTTATTGTTTCTAATAGTTTACGTTTAGCAATCTTTTTAATCTCTCGTTTTTTGTCATTGCTTTGACTCTTAACTTTATCATTAACGGCTACTTGAAATTGCTGCATCATTAACAGCAAGTGATGCACGATACTCCTATGATCCTACAGATGCATTGGTTGCATGATGCCTTGAAATTGCTCGAGCGAAGAACGAATAGAAAAGTCTCCGAGGCTGTCTATGCGCGCGATCTTTTTGGACGTTACCTGAGTGGGAATATGGCTTTAGAAGTCTGAAAAACCCGTCGGTAGTCATCGTCGAGGCCAATGCCGTTGTAATCCTTCCCCTCACAAGCATACGGACGTCAAGGAGTGCAAATTGCTCACTGCGCTACGATCGACGGGCTGTAGATCACGGATGCATCGGCGATGCCTACAACATACATGATGAAACCGGCGGCGGAGAGCAAATGGGCAGAGCTGTTCGAGGTGAGGCTAGCAACATCCGCGGCACCAGAGACAAGGAAAGCAGCGAGCATCGTCAAGGGAGTCGAAGAGATGAGTGTGGAGGAGAAGACTTTTTGGAGGCGCAGGACGTCTTGCAGCTCTGGCTAGCCACCGGCAGCGATCGGAGAGTAATATGGAGGATGAGCGTCGAAGAACACCAAGCGCAGGCGACCGTCAATTCTTCAGGGTGAACCGGTCACGCTGATTTGTGCTACTCTGATGCAACCCACTCGTGGGGTCGCAAGCTGCATCCAGTCACAGTGTGGGTGGATGGTATTGTGGTCCATTCGTGGACGAAGCACGGATGCTTTCTTTTCGTATAAACAAGACCACATAGCTCGCTCGCCGAGACCCAAACCCGGTAGGCGGCGAGGAGTCCGAGCGTGATCCATGACGCTCTGGGTCTTGTTGTCGACCACCCTGCTTTCTTCCCTTCTATCCCTGGTACTCTTCTCGGCCGTCGCGGCCGTGATCTCGGGGTGGCAGGGGAGGCGGAGGGCAGTGTGGTTCTTCCATCCCTACACCAACGACGGCGGCGGCGGGGAGACGGTCCTGTGGTGCGCCGTGAGGAGCGTGCAGGAGGAGAACCCCGATCTCGACTGCGCCGTCTTTACTGTTGACGATGCTTCCCCTCAGAGCCTGACCGCCCGCGCCATCGATCGGTTTGGCGTCAAGCTCCTGCCGCCCCCTCAGGTAGCCCTTGCGCATTCTGAGGCGAGGCCTCGCCGACGTCGTTTCCCTCTTTAATGTGTGCTCTTTAATTTGTGCTGAATTAAACTCAGAAATCGACCTTTGCTCTTTTCTTTTAGTCCAGCGTCTTAAATTTGCGTTAAATGTCAGGACTACCAGCTAGTTTCAGAACCATCATATCAAAATTCTTATTGGTTCTTGATCTGTGGGCACGCACTAGTGTTTTCCTGATGGAGGCCGATGAAATAAAGATTAGTTGTTCACTTTAAGGAGACATTCAAGAACCATATGTACTGATGATATATAATAAATATAGGCGTTACGATTATTTTATGGTGCTGATGTTGGGATGTTCTATCCTTACAAATAATATATGTTAGAGTCAGACACCAACGATCAGGATGACTAGTAATTTACATTCTGAAATTAGTGAGGATGTTAGGATGTTTTGTTGCTAACCACCATTACCTTTGACCTATGAAACGAAAGAAGGAAGTGTTTAAAATCTTAGGTTTTAATTTGATAAGAAGGAAGAGTCCATCATCAGGACCAATTGTTCTTTTGTATTTTTTTTGCTAAAAATAAGTTCATCCTTTTCTGGCACTTCAGTTTTTGTTAAATGATCTCATAGTTGAACTTGCCAACCTGCACTGTTAGGTCGTTCGTTTGTATAGAAGGAAATGGATTGAAGAACACATCCTCATTTTACTATGATCGGACAAAGTCTTGGTTCAGTGTATCTTTCGTGGGAGGCTCTGTGCAAATTCACACCTCAATTCTATTTTGATACTAGTGGTTATGCTTTTACCTACCCACTTGCTCGGATTTTTGGGTGCAAAATTATTTGCTATACTCACTATCCGACCATCAGCTCGGATATGGTTTCTTGTGTTCTCCAGCACAGCTCAATGTACAATAATGATTCTCTAATTGCTAGCAGGTATTTGCATAGATAGTATCTTCAATTGACATCAGAAATAGTTGCTTCCTTGATGTTTGAAATCTTGATCTCTAGCAATTTGTTTATAAGAACTGGTACAACTTAGACCTTTGTTCTTGATCATGTTCATGAGCTAAGTTCTAAAAATAGTTGCTTATTTGGTGTCCTAAGCTACCTGTAAACTTATGTTGTTTTTGCAATTGAGTATGACTCTAAAATCTGTTTCACAAGATATGACTTCTGGTTATGTTGCTTAAAGGTCATGTTTGTTAAATTTTTATTGTTAAATGGACACACTTTCTGCTTTAACCTCTGGATGCAACTTTCTTTGTAAGTTCTAGTTAATCTGTACTATATTTTCTTAGAATTGTGTGATGACATGACATTTGGTTTATTCAACAATAACGGGAGTTTTTTAAACAAATTGGAGCACACATATGAGAACATGGTCATTCTTTTTACTCCATGTCCTGCTTTTTCCTAGTGCTTATTCTGTATTGTATGTATGTCATGATTTGTTTGCAACCAATTTCCATGTAAAGATTTTATGCGATGAACACTGCTTCTTATTGTTCTCCACTTTGTAGATGAGGTCAGAATGCTGATACTCCGACTTAAAAGAAATAAATAAGCATTAAATTGCATGGATTTGGCTGTTTTTGTATAGGAAATCTAGTCTTGGATGGACTAAGCAGAAATCTTTTTTTCTTTGACCTGTGGTGCTAATCATCTTATGTCTTCTTTACTTGTGAGGCATCATTCTGCTATCAAGGTGCAAAGTGGTGTACTATACAATATTTAGTAGGTTGTATGGGTTGGTGGGATCCTATGCACATCTTGCAATGGTAAATTTCTCATGGACCAGATCACATATAGATTGTCTGTGGAAGATTCCTCAACGCACTAAGAGAGTGTACCCTCTCTGTGATACTTCATCCCTTCAGGTATATATATAGTTTTTGTAAATTGGCAGCCTGGCTTATAGCTGACTGATGCTTAACAATTTTAGCATGCATGACAAATTTCCAAGCCAATTATATTTAATTTTGATGTCGTGTTTCTTTACAAAACCAACTTTAGAGAGTTAAGTTTCACGGTTTAACTAAATGTGTCTTATTGCCTTCAATTGTTTAAAAGAATTAGCAATTTGGACATTTCAAAACATCCTATATTATCATCTGGCTCCATTTAATTGTTCACTGCTAGAGATTTATTCAACCATCTTTGATGAAAGAAAGTCCTGAATGTCCAAGCAGATGCTTCCTCTGGAAAAGCCAGTTTGGAGTCCTGTGATTATATCAGTTGCCCAGTTTCGCCCAGAGAAGGTAATGTCTGTGAATGCCCTCATCATGTGGTCATATGGTTAGTTGATATCACAATGGTAACTGGAACACTTGATTCTCATCAATGCTCATAGGCTTCAGCTAGAAGCTTGCACATGCTGTTGGAATACTAGATCAGGACATGCCTAGACCAAAGCTCCAATTTGTGGGTAGCTGTTGGAACAATCAGGATGAAGAAAGATTGCAGAAACTCAAAGACAGATGCAGGGAACTAAATTTGGATAATTTTGTGGAGTTCCACAGGGATGTTATGTATAGGTTCGATCTGCAGCGATAGTTTACTTTCAACTTGAAAATTCATAGCTGCTAATATATTTTAGTTTTGAATTCCCTTTTTTGTCTCTAGATTTGTTTTTACTGTACACAGTGAACAACATGCTCTGGTTTTTTTCTTAAATTTAGTGGATCTAAAACAGAGTTACTGACATCTACGTTTGAATTTAGATGCACCAAGTAGAATTTCCCATATAAGGACTCCATTATCCTTTATATTCTGTTTGATTTTGTGCTAATAGGATAATCAATTCTCATGCGATAATAGGATAATCAATTCTCATCCAACTGCTTCACTACCTGTTGGGATAGGAGAGGAGACAACATAACCGATGGAGGTGGGAATCCAAATCTGTCAAAGCACCCACTGCAATATTTAAATGTTGGCAGACGGGCTACGAGTTACTCATTGTTGATGATCGATAACGATGTCAACTCAAGAAGGCATTATCCCATCGCGCTTAAAGGCAACCTCTGTCGGCAACCATTTCACGCAAATCTTTCATCCTCGGAAGTCATCCTAACCGATGGAGGTGGGAATCCAAATCTGTCAAAGCACCCACTGCAATATTTAAATGTTAGCACGCGGGAAACGAGTTACTCATTGTTGATGATCGATAACGGTGTCGACTCAAGAAGGCATTATCCCATGGCGCTTAAAGGCAACGTCTGTCGGCAACCATTTCATGAAAACTTTTCATCCTCGGACGACATACCATGGCCGAGGACGCCTCTTTCCCTCTCTGCTCTTTTCTTCTCTTCTTATCCCTCTCTTCGTATTGTTCGCATTCCCGTCATTTATGAATTCTTCGCTACCGGCAGGATAGGAGTTGATGAGGGTAATAATGGTTGATAAGCATAATAATGGCGGTATGACGCGCAACGACGTCAGCCGCACCCGGTAAATGACGACGCGATGCGCGCTGACGTCACCCACTCTTAGGCGATGACTTCATCGCTTTGACCTAACACACTCGGCCAAGGCAGACCGGAACGACGACCGAGGCACGCCCATGCCCTGCGGCAGCCTGGTTCTTCACGCAACACCAGCAACGGTGTCGGACGCCATCAGAGGTACGACCCACCCCCCGGAAAACAGGCACATCAGAAACAGTAAGCTGCCCTATAAAAACTCCCCGCGCCAGAGAAAAAAGGGGGGGAGGAAAACAAATACCACTTCACCCCACTCACTGACTTGATTGTCGGAGGGGTCGGGCCGAGCTACCAACCCGACTTGTGTGCAGGTGAGGCGACGGAGCGACTTCCCCTGAACGCGGAAGGGAGGAGCCCCTTCCCGGAGACGACCTGAGGCATCTTCCCCACACATCCCGACGCATGCCACCGGCCACGTTAGCAACCCCCGAGGGACCCTGAGCAAGGTCCCCGACCATTTGGACCCGAACCAAGCTGTGCCGACCCCGGGGCCACGGTATAAAGTTGTTTACACTAACAACTGATACTTTTGAGGAGTCTCTACGAGGGATCAGCGGCTCAACTCAGATGAGCCCGCAGCCGAGGGGTCACGCCCGATCGGCACACCGGGGGAATACCCCCCACGTGGTGAACCCCGAGATGAACACCCCGCCTCAACGTCAGAGCGCTACTAGTGATTGTTCAATGACCCGGGTTTCTCCACGCCCGAAGGTGTCCCTGCCGGTCCGTCGCCTGTATCGTCTAAGGCCTTTCAGGACCTCGCTCATCAAGTCCGAACTCTGACGGATGTGGTACAAACCATCATCTCACTCGTTTCCCATCCGGCGCATCCGCTCGCGACCCAACCGATGCGACAATAGGAGCCGTCTCCCCGGGCTCGCACGCCACTTCCCGAGCTCCCTACATCGCCTCGGGATCGGTCGGCCCCACTCGGGAACCCAGCAGCGACAAACCCGAGGGGTCGCCTGGAGCCCGGGGCGTTATCCTCGGATTCGACGGACTCCCTGCGAGCCCAACTGCGCTTCGTTAGTCAGCGACTTGACGAAGTGCAGGAGGAGGTTCACCGGTCGAAGGGAGAGCTCGGGGCGAACACACACCAGGGATCCCCGTTCGCGCCTGAAATACAAAATCAAATAGTTCCCCCCAACTTCTGGCTCCCCTCTCTTGACGCATATGATGGCGCCGCCGACCCAGCGGATCACGTAGCTGCTTTTCATGCCCAAATGGCGCTATATGGAACCTCTGACGCCTTGATGTGCAGAGCGTTTCTAACCGGGACGATCACCTCATTTGATCAGCTCGCCAGGGACTTCGAGCTCAACTTCCTGGCCTATGCCCGGCCGAAGCCATCCGTTACTCTACTCCTCGGACTCAACCAGAGGGAGGACGAGCCCCTCTCCCATTTTGTGAATCGTTTTGCTAAGCAAATTCGGGGGCTATCAGACGCTCACCCCTCTCTATTAATGCAGGTGTTTATGATAGGCCTGAGACCTTTAAGATTTTTCTGGTCGCTCGTGGAGCGACCCCCCACTGCAGTACCCGAGATGCTCTAGCGGGTGAACCAATTCATCGCCGCCGAAGCGTGGATGGCCGGGAGGCGTGAGGAGCACAAGAGGGTCAGGCCGGAGCTACCCCGGCCGCAACAATCTACCACACAAAGGCGCAGGTTAGACTGGCCTGACCCGTCGACATCAAGGCCCCCACTTCCCGCCTTGGGCACGTCCCGGACAGAGATCTTTCTCCAGATAAGGGAGAATGGGCTACTCCAAAATCCCCACCCGATGAAGAGCTCACGGGAACTAGCAAACCAGTCGAAGTACTACCGCTTCCACCGGCAGAACGGGCATTACACTGAGCAGTGTCGGGAGTTTAAGAGGCAGATCGAGGAGCTTATTCGCAGAGGGCACCTCGGCCAGTACCTTCGGCAGGATAAGGAGCTTTCGCCGCGCCCGGAGGGACCCGTCGAGCGACACATCGACGTGATAACGAGCGGCCCCGCATCCGGAGGGAACACCATGTCCGGAAGAAAGGCATACGCCCGAGCCGCCTCTGTCAAAGTTCCTGGGCGCAAACCCGAGCCCGAAGTCACATTCCCGGCCGAAGCCCCCGAGCAATCCGAGCATGACGATGCGCTCGTGATATCGGCCAGGATAGCTAACGCGCAAGTAAGAAGGATCATGATCGACACTGGGAGCTCGGCCGACGTGCTCTACTTCGATGCTTTCCAGAAGCTCGGTTTGTCTAGAGAGAACATGGAGCCGATGTGCTCGGCGCTCACCGAGTTCACCAGCGACTCAATCTCACCACTAGGGGCGATCACCTTGCCTTTAACATTGGGAGTCCCGTCGAGGTCAAAGACGGTGATGACCACCTTCTTGGTGGTCGACCTCCCCACGGCGTACAACGCCATCCTTGGTCGCCCCACCCTCAACAAGGTCAGAGCCGTCGTTTCCACCTACCACCAAATCGTAAAGTTCCCGACCCATGGAGGGGTCGGGGAAGTCTGGGGAAGTTCTCGAGAATCCCGGCGCTGTTACCTTACGGCAGTCTCGCTACACAAAAGGGCGAGGAACGAGCAACCCCTAGGGGACCCCAGGGAAAGGAAGAAGCCGACCCCGCATCCTGAGCCGACGGCGCCTACTTGCGATATACCGTTAATGAAGGACCGGCCTGACCGGACGGTCAAGTTCGGGTCAGAACTGCTCGAGCAGGAACAGGAACAACTCGTCGGCCTCCTGCAGGAGAATGTCGGCGTCTTCGCTTGGTCGCCCTCCGACATGACGGGCATCGACCCGAAGGTCGCACAACACCACCTCAACATCTCGCCCGATGCTCGCCCAGTGAGGCAAAAGCCCCGAAGGCAAGCCCTTGATCGACAATTAGTTGTCCGCGACGAGGTGCAGTGACTTCTGTCAGCAGGCTTCATAGAAGAAGTCAAGTACCCACGGTGGCTATCCAATTCAGTCCTCGTAAATAAATCCAATGGAAGCTGGAGGATGTGTGGTGACTACACCAGTCTCAATAACGCATGCACGAAGGACTGCTATCCTCTCCCGAAGATCGACCAATTGGTCGACGCGACAGCCGGGCATGCTCGCCTCTCGTTCATGGACGCCATTTCTAGCTACAACCAGATTAGAATGACACCCGAAGACCAGGAGCACACTGCCTTCCTCACCGACCAAGGGGTATACTTTTACAAGGTCATGCCATTCGGGCTGAAGAACGCGGGGGCCACGTATCAAAGAATTGTGAACAAGATGTTCGCCCACCATATCAGAAGGAACATGAAAGTTTACGTTGACGACATGATCGTAAAGAGCTGAGCGGCAGCAGCCCACCTCGCCGACTTAGCCGAGACCTTCGCCACGCTGCGTAGGTACGGCATGCGGCTCAACCCCACAAAATGTGCTTTTGGCGTCAACTCGGGAATGTTCCTCGGATTCATCATACACGAAAGAGGGATTGACGTCAACCCAGAAAAGATCCAAGCAGTCATCAACATGCAGTCGCCTCAAACAATCAAGGACCTACAGCGGCTCAACGGGAGGCTTGCCGCTTTATCCCGGTTTCTTTCCCGATCGGGTGATCGCTGCCTCCCCTTCTTCCGAGCACTGAAGAACCCAAAGAACTTTCAATGGACGGTGGAGTGTGAGGAAGCCTTTAAGCAAGTGAAGCAGCACCTGGCCAACCTTCCCCGACTTGCCTCCGTCTCTTCTGGGGATAAGCTCAGCATCTATCTAGCCGCCTCCCGACATGCAGTCAGTTCCGTCCTAACCAAAGAAGCCTTCGGAGAGTAGCTGCCAGTCTATTACATCAACTACGTCCTGAACGGACCTGAGGAACGGTACCCATCGATTGAGAAACTGGCACTGGCACTTGTGTTGTCAGCCCGGAAGCTACGCCCCTACTTCCAAGCTCACCCGGTGGAGGTAATCACCGACCAACTGCTCCGGTTGATTTTATCTAAGTTCGATATTGTAGGTCATCTTCTCAAATGGGCGGTGGAGCTCGGTGAGTTTGACATACGATATGTGTCGAGAACCGCCATCAAGGACCAGTCCGTAGCCAACTTCATCTCGGAGTTAACTCAGAGCGAGGGCGAGCATCCTGAGCAACCTTCTGAGGGATGGGTCCTGCACGTGGATGGATCGGCCAACTTGAAGGGCACGGGTGCGGGGCTGGTGTTGCTAGCCCCCGACGGACGGTCGTTTGAGCGTTCCCTTCGCTTCGAGTTCCAAGCCACCAACAACGAGGCGGAGTATGAGGCGCTCCTAGCGGGACTCAGGCTGGCCCTCGAGATGCAGGTAGGCGTCATACACGTCCTCACCGACTCCCAGCTCGTAGCCGAACACCTCAACGACGGGTACGAGACTCGGGACCCAATCATGGCGAAGTACCTGGCACAGGTAAAGCACCTGACCGCCAAATTCTCTCACTTTACATTGTCTAATATCCTGAGGGGCGAGAACGAGCGAGCCGATGCACTCGCTAAGTTGGCGTCAAGGTCAGCTCCCGAAGCCCGGCCCGAGGTCGAGGAGCTGCCTTCCCGAGCAATCGAAGTCGCTGCTGCGACCTCGGGCGATGTGCAGTTCACATGGGTGCAAGAGATACTATGCTTCAAGCGGGACGGGATTCTACCTCCCGATGAGGCTACGACTCGCCACCTGCGTCGTACGCAGGCATGGTACTCCGAGATGGGTGGATGACTCTATAAGCGGTCCTTCTCACACCCTCTCCTACGATGCTTGGAACCCAAGGAGGCTCGGTCGGCTCTAGCCGAGATCCATGAAGGAATTTGTGGAGAACACGCCGGTGGGCGAACCCTGGCGCATAAGATCCTTCGCCAAGGGTACTATTGGCCAACCATGTGCCGAGATGCGAAGGCCTATGTACAACGGTGCGATTCGTGCCAGAAGCACACCCGCACGCCCCAACAACCCGCGTTCCCGTTGGCCCCCATTGACTGCGCATGGTCGTTTGCGCAATGGGGGTTGGACCTGCTCGGACCTTTTCCGCCCGCTTCAGGACAACGGAAATACATCGTCGTGCGAGTGGATTACTTCACCAAGTGGGTTGAAGCCGAACCACTGGCGACAATCACAAAGCAACAGGTAGAGAAGTTCGTATGAAAGAATATAGTGACTCAGTTTGGCTTGCCGAAGACCATCATCACCGACAACGGACCTCAGTTCTCCAGTGCACGGTTCCAGGAGTTTTGCGAGAGCTGCGGGATCCAGCTGAGATTCAGCTCGGTGGCCCACCCCCAGACGAATGGGCTAGTAGAAGTAACCAATCGATCTATTCTGGACGGGCTCAAAAGAAGGGTATCCGCGGCCCGATCGGCTTGGACGGACGAGCTCCCAAGCGTCTTAGGGTCCTTGCGCACCACCCCTAAAACCGCAACCGGGGAGTCCCCCTACAACCTTGCGTTCGGGACCGAGACTGTCTTACCGCCTGAAGTAGTTTTTCCCACCCTCCGGACGAGAAACTACGAGGAAAGGACAACGGTCGAGGGACTTCGGGCCGGCCTCGACATGCTCGAGGAGCGACGTGCTAACGCGTACTTAAAAGCCCTCTCCTATAAAAGGGCTGTCACGATGATCTACAATCGGAAGGTCCAGCCTCGACCAATTAAGTTGGGCGACTTGGTCCTACGCAAGGCCGAAGTCAGCGACCCGACCCGAGCAAGGGGAAGCTAGCCCCTAGTTGGGAAGGGCTTTATCGGGTGACCGACATTGTTAGGGTCGGCACGTACCGACTCGCGACAAAGCAAGGTCACCCCTTGCCGAGAACTTAGAATGTGCAAAATCTAAAAAAAAATTTCGCATAAGCAAAACAAAAAGAGGCAAGGCAAAGGTTTAAACAAAAACTCTTTTTATTCAAATAGGGATTTGGTTACAGGACCAAGACGGCATGGTTACATCGTTGACGAACACCCGACCAAGAAGATAAAAGAAAAACACGCAAATACATTATTTTGCGGGAGCGTCGGTACTGTCGTCGAAGGGAACCTCCTCGGGCATGTCGACGCTCAGGTCTTCGGGGCAGGAGGCAAAGGGATCTGCCTCAAACTCCAGACTAGGGTGGCGCGCTTTGAGTCGGGCCAGGGCAATCCGGTACCCATATTCATAGGTAACCTGCCCCGACCGTACGAGGCCGAGCTGGAACCTTGAGGACTGTTTGTAGTCCTCGATCAGCCTCTTATCCTTCTCTCCGGCCGTTGCTCCGTCTCGGCGGCCAGGGCCTCGGTGGCCCCCTTTGCCTCGGCGATCGCCCCCTATAGCTTTTTAGTAAGAGTGACCGCCTCGTTCCGAGCTAGGCGCGCCTCGGTTCGGGTCACTCTTAAGAGCTTCTGTAGCTCGTTATTTTGCCCCTCGGCCGCCTTCGCCTCAGACTTGAGGCGCAGGGCCTCCGCCTCCAGCGCCGAGGTACGCTGCTTAGCTGCCGCTGCCTCGGATTTGAGGCTCGTTGTTCGGCCGCTGCAACCGCCTCCGGGGCGGCCCCCGCGCGGACCTCCTTAACCAGCCTGCGTAGCTCGGCGTTACAATCGCACAAAATGCCAAGGGCCCGACCCGCGTCCCGCACGCGGTCCATCAACACCATAGTGTAATGCTGGCCCTGCGAGAAGAAGGGTCAGAACATGTGCCGTTCGGGTAGAAGTAGGAGCTCGAAGGTGAGACACTTACCCACAGCAATGACTTGGTAGACTTGTCAACCAAAACCTCTGAGGGCATGGTGTACATGTCCCGAGCCATGTCGGGATGAAGCCCGCCGCGGGCAAAGGAGGCTGCAGCCTCTTCGTCAGCCCATACCCGGGTCCCGCGGGTCAGGCTCGCCCAACGAGCCGCCAGCAGATCGGACGGCTGGCCCATTGGGAGCTCGCCCATCGCTTGAGCTTAGTAAGGCTCGTCTGGCGCTCTCGCAGGGAGACGACACAGGTCGCGGATGGATGGCTCCCGAGGCACCTTCCCGACTCTCTCATTACTCAGGCCAGCCTCGCACCGACCAAGGATCCGCCGCCGATCGCACGCTCCTGGTGCAACAACGACCTCGCCGGGCCGAGTCGCCGGCAAATCTGGCTTCTTCTGGACGAGAGTCTTGGCTTTTTTCCGAGGACGAGCAGTCTCAACTTCTACTGGCACTTCTTCCGAGCCGACCCTTGGCTCGGTCAAGGGGTGCGGTGCTGCGCCTAACGAAGAACGACCCCCCCGCACAGCGGCAAGGTTCACCATTTCTGTAGGAAAGCACCAAACATTGGTCAGAATGACGAAAATGCAATCTTTCCGAAAACCCTAACACTACCCACTACGGGCATACCTCGAGATGCCGGGCTAAGACCCGCCTTGACCAGCCACGACTCGATCATCTTCCGGATGACTCGGGAGGCTTGGAGAATCTCCTTGAGTTGTCGAAGGTCCCGGCGCTCTTCATCATTCAGGACCGGGGTGGTGTTGTTAATCACGTGCGCCGCCCATCGGAGCCCGAAGCCCCAGTCCTCCAAACGGCAGACATAGAAAAAACGCCCCTTCCATCCCTTGTTACTGGAAGGAGCCCCACTAACCCGAAAGCCCGGACGGGCTGATAGATAATAACCCCTCGACCCCTTGGAAAGACGGAAGCAGGAGAGAAACAAGGATCGGGACGGGGTGATGTTGGCATAGTGGCACTCCCCTAGGAACGCCACCAGATAGCATCAGGAGTTCGGCGCCATCTGTGACGAGGAAATACGCCACCATGAGATGCAGGAACTAATGACGAGGTGCAGGGGAAGGTGTAGCCCGGCCTCAAGGGCATCTAGGGTTAGGGTAAAACCCTTCGGGATAGGGTCATACACCCGCTGCCCTGGCTCAGGGACAATAAGCTCAAATTCCTCCGGGATACAATAGCAACCCCGGAGGTAGCCGAGCGACGACTCGCTCACAGTGGAGTCGATGTCGTGCGGCCACATTAAGGCTTTAAGGTCCCGAGCCGCTTTCTCGTCGGTTGATGAGTCGGGGCTCAACGGCAATGCTTTCTTCCCAGCATTACCGAAGGAGGAAGCGGAAGAAGGCAAGGACGAAGAAGAAGGGGAAGCCATCCTTACCGAACTTGGGAAGGAGGAGGACAGCCGATTCGGACGAAGCGATATGGTCCGAAGAAGTGACTAAGCGAATGCAAGTAGAGAGACGCGCAGAAAGCCAACTGCACGCTATTTATAGGCAAAAAATGACTCTTCCTCTCCTGAAGCATGTCGCGTCAGGCAGACAAAGCGTCACTCCGCCATAAATACGACCTGACGTGGCGGACGTAGGGCGCGCGGTGCGAGTGCGAAAACCCTGGTCTTCCCATTCTCGAAAACCAGCGACCCCCGAATGTGACAGAATCCTCGACTCCTGCGCGGGTGGGAAAAGACCTATCCACCCGCGTCCAAACCTCGCTTCTCTGATAGACCAGAACAGGTGCTCCTCGGCCTCATGTCGTCCGAGACCACCTACTCTGCGCGGCCTGCCCGCCGGAGACGTGCTCCTCGGCCTCATGTCGCCCGAGACCACCTCCTCTACACGGCCTGCCCGCCAGAGACGTGCTCCTCGGCATCATGACGCCCGAGACCACCTCCTCTGCACGGCCTGCCCGCC
>LVTN01000788.1:107698-125446 GCA_001649415.1 Musa itinerans
TTCTTCACGCAACACCAGCAACGGTGTCGGACGCCATCAGAGGTACGACCCACCCCCCGGAAAACAGGCACATCAGAAACAGTAAGCTGCCCTATAAAAACTCCCCGCGCCAGAGAAAAAAAGGGGGGAGGAAAACAAATACCACTTCACCCCACTCACTGACTTGATCGTCGGAGGGGTCGGGCCAAGCTACTGACCTGTGTGCAGGTGAAGCGACGGAGCGACTTCCCCGGGACGCGAAAGGGAGGAGCCCCTTCTCGGAGACGACCTGAGGCATCTTCCCCACACATCCCGACGCATGCCACCGGCCACGTTAGCAACCCCCGAGGGACCCTGAGCAAGGTCCTCGACCATTTGGATCTGAACCAAATCGTGCCGACCCCGGGGCCACGGTATAAAGTGGTTTACACTATGAGGAGTCATCCTAACCGTTGGAGGTAGGAATCCAAATCTATCAAAGCACCCACTGCAATATTTAAATGTTGGCACGCGGGCAACGAGTTACTCGTTGTTGATGATCGATAATGGTGTCGACTCAACAAGGCATTATCCCATCGCGCTTAAATGCAACCTCTGTCTTCAACCATTTCACGTAAACCTTTCATCCTCGGAAGGCATACCATGGCCGACGCCTCCTCCTCTCTCCCTCTCCTCTCTTCTCTTCTTATCCCTCTCTTCCTCTTGTTCGCATCCCTGTCATGGCGATGGACCAAGAGTGTTCGCAAAAACCTCCCGCCGAGCCCCCCTTCGTTCCCCATCATCGGCCACCTCCACCTCATCGCCAAGCTCCCGCCTCATCGCGCCTTGGCTTCCATCGCCGCCGCCCGCGGCCCCGTCGTATTCCTCCGCCTCGGATCCCGCCCCGTCCTCCTCGTCTCCTCCGCTCCAGCCGCGGAAGAGTGCTTCACTGCTCACGACGTCGCCTTCGCCAATCGCCCCAACCTCCTCGTCCCTCAGATGTTAGGCTTCGTCTGCACAACCATGGGCTGGACCCCCCACGGCCCCCTCTGGCGCGGCCTCCGACGCATCTACGCCGTTCACCTCTTATCCTCGGCCGCCCTTCGCTCGTCCTCCGACTCACGGACCCGCGCGGTCCGGTCGCTGGCTAAGGCCCTCTTCCTCGAGCCCGGAGATTCTGAGTCGGACGGTCCGCGGCGGGTGGAGATGAAGTCGAGGTTCTTCAATCTGGCTTACGACGTGATGATGAGGATGGTGGGCACGGACCTCAAGGAGGGGTCCGCGGAGGACAGGCAGCGTTTCCGGGAGATAGTGCAGGAGACGTCTGCGGTGAGCGGGGCTGCAAACGTGGCGGACTTCTTTCCGGCGCTGCGGAGGCTGGGGTGGCGCGGGCCGGAGAGGAAGCTCGCGAGGCTCCAGCGGAGCAGAGACGCACTAATCGGAGAACTGATCGAGCGTCATCGCGTCCGCCGGCGTCGGAGTGAAAGCAACGGAGAGGCAGCGGCGGCGATAGGGAATGGAGATAAGGGGAGGGCAACGGTGATCGACGTTATGTTGTCTTTGCAGGAGAGCGATCCGGGAACATACACCGACGTCACCATTAAGGGCATCATTGCGGTACGTGTCGTTTCTTCGTTACTCGTAATCTTGCGTTTATGTTCATCTCCCCGCTTCGACTCACGACTAAAGGTCATTGATGGACGCATAGCGGTAATAGAAGCGGGATTACATCCCTCGCCACAAGTCAGTTGTGATGTCGAGCTGCTCTAATGCTTTTAGTAACAATAATTAAGTTCTGAGAATTAGTAAATAATCATTTATTTTGTATCCACTAATTCCTAAATAGTAAATAACACACTTACATACACACGCTACTTTCATGTGTAGGAATTACTGGCAGCGGGAACAGACACGTCGGCCATCACCATGGAATGGGCCATGTGCCTCCTGGTCATCCACCCCGAAGTCCTGCACGCGGCCAGGGCCGAGCTCGATGCCAAGATCGGCCAAGGGCGGATGGTGGAAGAAGAAGACATCCCCAATCTCCCCTACCTCAACTGCATCATCAATGAAACCCTCCGGCTGTACCCCGCTGTGCCGCTCCTTGTGCCCCATGAGTCTTCTCAGGACTGCACCGTCGGTGGCTACGACGTGCCTCGCGGCACGATGCTTTTGGCGAACGCGTGGGCCATCCACAGGGAGCCTAACACATGGGACGAGCCCGAGGAGTTCAAGCCGGAGAGGTTCCAGTGCGCGGGAGGGAAGGAGGAGGCGGGGCTTAGGATGCTTCCGTTCGGGTCCGGACGGCGCAAGTGCCCCGGGGAAGGCCTCGCCATGCGAGTGATCGGGCTGGCACTCGCGACCTTGATCCACTGTTTCGAGTGGGAGAAGCTTCCGGGGGAGGAGGTGGACATGACTGAACGGCAGGGGCTATCCATGCCAAAGGTAAAGCCATTGGAAGTCGTGTGCACGCCACGCCACACCATGCTTCATGCTCTTTCACAGCTCTGAGAGTTGGCATACAGTGTGGCTAATACGTACGGTCCTCCGGTTAAAAAGCTGCTTGTGGGTTCGTTGTCTGATACGTGTGCTTTAGTAGTTAACGACGCCTTTGCTCGTGTTGGTTGGCGTCTTACCTGTGTTTGTAGCCTAATTAATAATTTACATGCTGTGATAGATATGACCGTCTCTTGTCTTATCGTCCTCCATATATCTAAAAACGAGGTTGGCGCATTGTGTCGTACTATTTCAGTGTCCTTATTACATCCATTGCGACCAATCCATCAAAGAACGTCGTACTCTATTTAAAAATTTATATTAATTTTTTTATATTTATAAAAATAAAATATTTTTTTATTTTTTAACATCGTACTAACGAAAGGTCCCGTACATTACATTAATTTTAATAGAAAAATTATGGCTATCTTTATGGCCACAATGGTCCCGTGAAAGTTGTTGCTACTATTGTTGTTGTAACATCGGAGCTTGTCGATGAGGGCCTCCTTGGCCACTCCTTTGCCTATGTCAACCCTGACATTCGTCACCTCATTAATTCTGACACCAACACCTCATCCACCGCTCTCATAAGGGCACTATCATGCTATGATCTTTCTTTAGTGCATTCGTAAGCACCCTTCTCAATTTTACACTGTTCATTCGAAAGAGCTGACCTAGTCCTGTCCCTCTACAACCCCAGCACTCCGTTTCACTCTCCCACCCCATCAGATCCAATCGTCTCATGTCTTTTTGAATTGTTCACCGTAACAGGGACTTGGTCCAACTTCTGGGAGGTGCTGTTGCCGGACTTCACTCCATGATTGAGGAACATTTTGGAATTAGTGTCGTAGAGTCCATGGCATCTGGTGTGATACCAATCTGTTAGTGAATGTGGGCTCCCATCCTACTGTTTATCTGACAGCTATGCATGTTATCCACCGACAAAACTTTTCTTCCCATCAGCTCATAATTCAGTAGGTCCCAAGATGGACATAGTTTTGAATGAAGGTGGACGTAAAACAGGATTTCTAGCATCAGACAAAGAGGAATAGACCGAAGCTATCCTCAAAGTGATTAAGATGGCAGAGGCAGAGAGACTAGCAATAGCTGCAGCTGCTAGAAAGCACGCTCAAAAGTTTTCAGAGCAGAAATTCTTCGAAGACTTCCAAGGCTGCTGCAGTTCAGCCTATTCTAGCACCCAAATCTTCTTCATGAACTTGATTCAATGATACTGTTTTCTTCTCCGATGATAACATTTTCCATGCATGCTGAGCATGTTCTGTAGGTAATATTTTTCTTTTCTTTTGATAAAGCTTGAAATATACAACACCGATTTTTGATAGGTTTAGTAATGGTGAAGACTATTTTATCGAAGACTCTTGGCAACTGGAAGTTATACTGGGCATCAGTAGTTGTTTGTGCTTCAGCTGCAATTGATTCCTAATGTTAATTTGAACTGTATTGATAATTATCGATAGGCTGACAATTTGCAAACTCTATGTATATATCTAATGTAGCTTGTTGGAATTGTTGCAGCTTTACATCCTTTTTGAGGATATCTAAGCCAAGCTTTCTAGACAATTTTGAGGGTATATTTGTAAATAACACTTATATGTATCTCTTTTCCCAAAAAAAAAATAATATTTTGAGGATATATTTGTTATCAACTCTGGGTTTGAGAGTAATTTTCTTGTGTTATTTGTTGTCTTAGCTGGTCTGTCGTTGCTAAATCGTATCAAATTAAATCCTTCAACGTTAGAATTATTCGGTTTCAATTTTATATTTTTGTTGTAGAGTATTCCTTTTTCATTTGTTTGCCTTTATAATTATTTAGATGCTATATTTAAAATGTAAAACTTTTAAGATTTTATAGTGATATATTTTTAAAATTGTTAATCAGGATAAAATTAAAATGATTAAAATGATACATTTCTTTTGGTGATATCTGAGAATTAAGATGTAACATATAAGATTTGTTTTGTTCAATGAGGGACTAAACGTAAGCGGTAATCGTATGTCATTGTTGGAGGATCCAAAGTCAATAGTAAATAAACAATCTTTTGAAACTTCTCTCAAAAAAGAAGATTGCCCATCTGCTACCGGCCTTTAGCAACTTCTGCTGAGGAGGGGTCCACTGGATCAGCGAATCCAACTTTGTCAGATAAACGTAGGCATTCGATCAACAGTCTCTTTCCAACGTTTGGGACAAGTCACTCGTTGATGATGATCGATAACGGTGTTTGACTCAAGAAGGCATTGTCCCATGGCGCCTAACCAACCTCTTGTCGGAAACCATTTCGCGCAAACCTTCGATCCTCCGACGTGTTCTCCTCTCTGCCTCTCCTCTCTTCTCTTCGTATCCCTCTCTTCCTCTTGGTCACATCCATGTCATTTATGAATTCTTCGCTACCTGCTGCGATAGGAGACATCCTAACCGATGGAGGTCCGAATCCAATTCTGTCAAACCCCACCGATGATGATCGATAATAGTGTCGACTCAAGGAGACATTATCCCATGGGGCTTATAAGCAACCATTTCGCGCAAACCTTTCATCCTCAGACAACATACCATGGCCGACGCCTCCTCCTCTCTCCCTCTCCTCTCTTCTCTTCTTATCCCTCTCTTCCTCTTGTTCGCATCCCTGTCATGGCGATGGACCAAGAGTGTTCGCAAAAACCTCCCGCCGAGCCCCCCTTCGTTCCCCATCATCGGCCACCTCCACCTCATCGCCAAGCTCCCGCCTCATCGCGCCTTAGCTGCCATCGCCGCCGCCCGCGGCCCCGTCGTGTTCCTCCGCCTCGGTTTCCGCCCCGTCCTCCTCGTCTCCTCCGCTCCCGCCGCGGAAGAGTGCTTCACTGCTCACGACGTCGCCTTCGCCAATCGCCCCAACCTCGTCGTCCCTCAGATCTTAGGCTTCGTCTGCACCACCATGGGCTGGACGCCCCACGGCCCCCACTGGCGTGACCTCCGACGCATCTACGCCGTTCACCTCTTATCCTCGGCCGCCCTTCGCTCGTCCTCCGACTCACGGACCCGCGCGGTCCGGTCGCTCGCTAAGGCCCTCTTCCTCGAGCCCGGAGATTCTGAGCCGGACGGTCCGCGGCGGGTCGAGCTGAAGTCGAGGTTATTCAATCTGGCGTACGACGTGATGATGGGGTTGGTGGCCACGGCCCTCGAGGAGTCCGCGGAGGTGAGGCAGCGTTTCCGGGAGATAGTGGAGGAGACGTCTGCGGTGAGCGGGGCGGCAAACGTGGCGGACTTCTTTCCGGCGCTGCAGAGGCTGGGGTGGCGCGGGCCGGAGAGGAAACTCGCGAGGCTCGTGCAGAAGAGAGACGCACTAATCGGAGATCTGATCGAGCATCATCGTGCCCGCCGGCGTCGGAGTGGCAGCAACGGAGATAAGGAGAGACCAACGATGATCGAGGTTATGTTGTCCCTACAGGAGAGCGATCCGGAAACTTACACCGACGTCAACATTAAGACCCTCTGTGCGGTGCGTCTCGTTTCTTCGCTATGCGTAATTTTCGGTTATGTTCGTCTCCCCGCTTAAATTGGCGACAAAGTGCATTGATGGACGCCGAGAGGTAATAGAAGCGAGATTACATCCGTCGCCGCAAGTCGGTTATTATGATGTCAAGCTGATCCATGCTTTCAGTAATAATAATTAAGTTCTAAGAATTAGTAAATAATCATTTATTTTGTATTCACTAATTCTTAAATAGTAAATAATGCACACACTACTTTTCATGTGTAGGAATTACTGGGAGCAGCAACAGACACGTCGGCCTCCACCATGGAATGGGCCATGTGCCTCCTGCTCATCCACCCCCAAGTCCTGCACGCGGCGGGGGCCGAACTCGATGCCAAGATCGGCCAAGGGCGCATGGCTGAAGAAGAAGACATCCCCAACCTCCCCTACCTCAACTGCATTATCAATGAGACCCTCCGGCTGTACCCCGCTGTGCCGCTCCTGGTGCCCCATGAGTCTTCCCAGCACTGCACCGTCGGTGGCTACGACGTGCCTCGCGGCACGATGCTTTTGGCGAACGCGTGGGCCATCCACAGGGACCCTAACACATGGGACGAGCCCGAGGAATTCAAGCCGGAGAGGTTCCAGTGTGAGGGAGGGAAGGAGGCAGGGCTTAGGATGCTTCCGTTCGGGTCCGGGCGGCGAAAGTGCCCCGGGGAAGGCCTCGCCATGCGAGTGATCGGGCTGGCACTCGCGACCTTGATCCACTGTTTCGAGTGGGAGAAGCTTCCGGGGGAGGAGGTGGACATGACCGAGGGGCCGGGGCTAACCATGCCCAAGGCAAAGCCATTGGAAGTCGTGTGCACGCCACGCCACACCATGCTTCATGCTCTTTCACAGCTCTGAGAGTTGGCATACAGTGTGGCTAATACGTACGTTCCTCCGGATAAAAAGCTGCTTGTGGGTTCGTCGTCTGATACGTGTGCTTTTGTAGTTATCCACGCTTATGTTCGTGTTGGTTGGCGTCTTACCTGTGTTTTCGACGCCTTTGCTCGTGTTCGTTGGCGTCTTGCCTGTGTTTGTCGCCTAATTAATAATTTACACGCTGAGATAGGTATGTCCATCTCTTGTATTATCATTGATGAGAGTAATAATGGTTGATAAGCGTAATAATGGCGGTATGATGCACAGCGACGTCAGTCGAACCCGGATGACGCTCCCCTTGATGAGGATAATAAATGACGATGCAATGTGCGCTGACGTCGCCCACTCTTAGGCGATGACTTCATCGCTTTAACCTATCACACTTGGCCGAGGCAAACCAGAACGACGACCAAGGCACGCCCATGCTCTACGGCAGCCCGGTTCTTCACGCAACACCAGCAACAGTATCGGACGTTATCAGAGGTACGACCCGCCCCTCGAAAAACAGGCACATCAAAAACAGTAAGCTGCCCTATAAAAACTCCCCGCGTCAGAGAAAAAAGGGAGGAGAAAAAAATAAAATACCACTTCACTCCACTCGCTAACTTGATCGTCGGAGGGGTCGGGCCGAGCTACCGACCCGACCTGTGTGCAGGTGAGGAGACGGAGCGACTTCCCCGAGACGCGGAAGGGAGGAGCCCCTTCCTGGAGACGACCTGATGCGCCTTCCCCGCGCATCCCGGCGCGTGCGACCAGCTACGTCAGCAACCCCCGAGGGACACTGAGCAAGATCCCCGACCATTTGGACCCGAACCAAACCGTACCGACCCCGAGACCACGATATAAAGTTATTTACACTAACAATCATAATCCATATAAATCTAAAAACGAGATTCGCGCATTGTGTCATCCTATTCGAGTGTCTCATTACATCCATTGTATTATCATAATTTCAATAGAAATGGATTAACTACTTCTACAGCGATGATCACCCCGTCAACATCATTGCTGCTGCGATTTTATAGCATCGAAGCTTGTCGACGAGGGTCTTGGACACTCATTTGTCTACGTTGGCCCTGACATACATCACATCATTGGTTCCAGCTCCAATGCCTCCTCCTTCAACATACACCACTCTCGTAAGGGCACCACCAGAGGCACTACCATGTTTCAATCTATCACTGGTGCATCCGTGAGCGCCAATGCTGCCCACCTTCTCTCCTTTGCACCGTCCATCATTCGAAACAAGCTGACCTGTTCCTCTCTTTCACCTTCTTTGAAAGCTCCTCCTCCATCTTCGTTCCTCTACGATCCCAACATTTCAATTCACTCTCCCGCCCTATCGGATCCAACCTACTTTAGCTTGGGACACGTTGATCTGGGATTCCGTTTTGGCCCCATAGAGAACCAATACATTTTTTGTGTCTTCTTCGGTTTGCTCGACTACCTCCTTTCATTGTCGTCCTCCGTCAATCACTTCTATCACACACTATCCTAGTGCCTCCCAATCCATCGGACTGCCAATCATAGTCTTACTTTGCTTGCCCTCGTCCTTTGCTTTACCAAGGACCTCTCCAAAATTGCCACTAAGTTTGGCTGTATAGCTACACCGTAGGAGACCTCTAAGAAATTGGACAACAGCAAAGTTCCCAACCTCATTGCTAACCTCAAGGATCAAAGAAAATAAAGAGGGTTAGGAAATAAACAAGCAATCAAAGGAACAACTTGCGCACCAATGGTGTGGCCGACCATAGTGTTAGTTTGGCAAGTCCCATAGTCCCACATCGGGAAAATCAAACTTGTTTACTCGTCTTGAAACTATAAATAAGGGCCTGAGCTTTGAAGTTAGACACACCACAAGAAGTTCAGCACCATAAGAGGCATCACAAGAAAACCTGTTTATGGTTTGAGGTTTTTCTTGTTTAGTAAGCTGAAGGTGTTTTATGGCCTAGGAATATCTTCCTAAGGCATTTGTAAGTGTCCCTCTTTTTATAGTAGTGATTGCTCCTCCTTTCGTCCGTGGATGTAGGTCAATTGACCGAACCACGTATATCTGGTGTTCTGGTGTTCTTGTCTCTCTTTTATTCTTTCCGCTTTATTATCTTTGTTGGGTTGCCAAAATTACCTTGTGGTAAATATCCTGAGGTCTGCTCTAACAAACTGGTATCAGAGCTTGGTTTCGGGATCTTTTGGCAACTGGAGTCTTGTTTTGAAATCAAATACTTTAGATCTTAAAAATATTTCAGATCCATTTTATATTTAGATTTGTTTATTAGTACCCTTCACTTACGAAAAAATGTTATCTGATTTTGATTTACGATACTTGAACATCTATTTATGTTGTCGATCTGTTTTTAATCTAGTCCATCCTATCATTTATTTGTGAGCGATGCAAGGTTTCTTGTGTTTGATTGATATACCACTTTTCGATTGCTATCTATCAGCGATAAAATTATTGAGGGTGGTGGTCACCAATCCAGTCATGGGCAATGGCTACAAACACAACAGAAGCACCTTGGGGTGTAACAATCTTGTGATGATCAACCTTTGTTACAGGCGGTTGCAACAACATTGTTGTTGCTTGCGATGACTGCAGTTGTGATGTTTGCTAGCTATGGTCAACATCAATTGGATCTCATAGGCTGTGATTCCCAGGAATTAAGCAATAAAAAAGGAAATGACAACAATGGTTGGTGGGTTATATTGCTAGCCCGCTATAAGTGATGACTCCATAATGGTTGATGATGTAGGTGACGTAGTGACAACCACAAGCGATGCGCACTATGCATCGTCGACGAGACACGTATACGTGAGCGTGGTAGAACACGACGACAACAATTAAGAGAGGTTTTATGGTTTCTTTCATTTTTAACTAATAGAACATTTTTACCCCTAAAAAAAATCTAATATATGTCTTTAAATTTACTTTCTAATTATGCCCTTAAGAAATTAAAATTTTCATTATATATCCCAAGAAAAATTATAGTTTTACTCCTTAGAAATTAAAAATTTTATGATTTATGTCCTTGTTATAAAATTAACTAATTTAATTTATTTTAATCATATTTTGATCAGACTTGAGCATGATTATATTTTGATTGCTTGATTGGATTTAGATTTGATCAATCAAGTTTTAATCGAATTCAAAGAAAGTTAAATTTTGATTATTTTTTTTTACTTTGATCAACTTTAATTTTGATAGTCTAATTGGATGAATGATTAGCCCAAATCTATGAGCCATAATGATAAAATTTTATATGTGATAGTTAAAAATTTTATTTTTGAATATTTGTATGATTGTTCAAATATATATTTAAAATTATAAAATAATATTTATTTTTCATATAAGAGCATGATTTATGATTACAATTATCATATGAGTTTTTCTTTATATTAATTAATATTTAATAATTATTATGATTATGCTTGGGATAGTAGGTTTATAAGATGTGAATTATAAAAAAAATTATTATTTATAGGATATTTTAAACTATTATTATTATTATTATTATATTAATTTTGTAGTTGTCAAAGTGGCATAGGCTAATAACTTATAAAATTACATTAAGGAATTCGTCCAAAATGATATTAAGAAATATATAATTCATAATGACATATAATTTTAGGATATTTAAATAATCTCAATGGAGAATCTATTTTGAATAATTATATGATGTGGTAGGATTATACTGTTTTATATATCCTTATAGTTCAGGATCATATATTCAAAGATAATAATATTATTCCATAAGGATGATATCAATTATCAATAAATAATTTTGTATGAATACTATAAATGTTAATATTTCACTCATGAATGAAATAGAGATAATATTAATAATTTAACATTTATTAACAATTTAAAGTATTAATATTATTTTATTATAATGATACTTCTATCATTATAATACTTCAATCATAACTACTAAAAGTTCTATAAAATAAAAAATTGAGATATATATTCAAAAAATAATTTAAAAGATTAAGTTTTATAGTAATTGATAATAATATTTAGGTTTCATTACAATCTACAACTAATATATTGAAATATTTTAAAAATTAATTTAAATTTACTAACAATTTATTGGTTAATATATTAATGAAAGAAGTGACTAAAATTTAGTATGACGATAAAGTTATAAACTCAAGAATATTGGACATGAATATAGTTGAGTCATTTCTCATATAATTTATTATTAATTCTATTTCTTCTTAGTTTCACTCATTTAAAATTTACTGTAATAAAATTAAGGACAAGTAAATTTTTTGTAGGAAAGAATAAAAGACAAGAAGAATTATCGAAGAAGTTGTTTTACATTAAAGTTATTCACCCCCTATTTATACAGATTAAGAATGAGGATTTCTCTCAACAGAATAGAGATATTTTCTCATACAGTTAGAGAAATCTTTTCATAATAGAATAGAGAGATTTCCTTATATAGTTATGGAAATCTTATCTGCTATCATGCCCCCGCAAGATGGTGCTCTTATTAAGGATACCAATCTTGGATCGATGTAAAGCAAATAGTTTACAAGCGAGAAGCTTCGTGAGTAGGGCAAGAGCAAATCGTTGCTACTGCTGCGACTACGATTGCTGCAATAGAAGAAAAAACTACAACAATGTAGAAATTTATAACAATGCTGTAGTAGAGGAAGAAGCCACAATAGATGAAGAAGCCGCAGTAGAGGAGGAAGCCATAATAGAGGAATAAGCCGTAGCAAAGGAGAAAGCTACAGTAATACTGCAGTAGAGGAAGAAGCCGCAGCAGAGGAAGAAGCCGCAACAGAGGAGGAAGCCACAATAGATGAGGTAACTGCAACATAGGAGAAAGCTACATTAGAGTAGAAAGCTTTGTTAGTTTGGTAAGTTCCATAGTCCCACATCGGGAAAACAGACTTGTTAACTCGTCTTGGAATTATAAATAAGGGCCTGAGCTTTGAAGTTAGACACACCACAAGAAGTTCAGCACCACAAGAGGCATCACAAGAAAACCTGCTTATGGTTTGAGGTTTTTCTTGTTTAGTAAGCTGAAGGTGTTTTATGGCCTAGGAACATCTTCCTAAGGCATTTGTAAGTGTCCCTCTTTTTATAGTAGTGATTGCTCCTCCTTTCGTTTGTGGATGTAGGTCAATTGACCGAACCACGTATATCTGGTGTTCTGGTGTTCTTGTCTCTCTTTTATTTTTTCCGCTTTATTATCTTTGTTGGGTTGCCAAAATTACCTTGTGGTAAATATCCTGAGGTCTGCTCTAACACATAGGACAGTACCGAAGGCGATCTCAAGGGTCTTAAAAGAACAAAGGAGGCATATTGGCATATGGCTAACAAGATGGCGTATGCAAACCCCGAGCCGACATTGATGGGATCATGTGTTCTTTTGATGTTCATAGGACAGTACCGAAGGCGATCTCAAGGGTCTTAAAAGAACAAAGGAGGCATATTGGCATATGGCTAACAAGATGGCGTATGCAAACCCCGAGCCGACATTGATGGGATCATGTGTTCTTTTGATGTTGTTGGGGGAGGACATGTGTTCATATTCTATAGCTTTTCTTATTGTTGGGGGAACAAATATGTTGTGATCGGTGAGTCAGCACGGCTAGGTCCGCGGGTCGATGTCTGGAGTTTTCTGCTAAATAATTCAGATGCTAAGGTCGATCAAGCCCCCGTGGCAGGGTGTTGATCAGCGTTCCTCGATCCGGGTGCTGGTTGATGGCTCACCGTGGGGACGTCAGTCAGCGACTTTGAAGGTTGGGATGATCCCTGTCCCCGGACAACATTCCTTGATCTACCGATCCAGGCGTCGTGTATACCGCGCTGCATCTCTCCGTCTCCAGGGTGGTTGGCAGCTCGTCTTCGTGAGGTGGTCGTACCCTTGGGAAGGAGTGCTGGTTGACGTTGGTCGAGATCCGGGATGATTGGCTACTCTCCTTCATTCACTGGATGGTGATTCCAGGTTGAGACGCTCGCGGGTCGTGAGCGACTGCTTTCTTGCAAAAATGGCCCCCGTCAGGTGGTACCCGGTCGTGGCCCTTCCGATGAGCAAGTTAGTAACGAGAGGAGCTACCTTTTTTCTCCTTTTTTTCTCCGGGGGCCGGTCAGGGGTTTTATACCGTGGCGCGAGGGCTGAGGGTGCGTCGGTTTGGCGTCGCTACTGTCTGAGGGATGGGACGGGCCTTCTGACCAGCCGTCGTTCCGAGACGTGCAGAGCGACGTCAAACGGCACTGCCCCGAGCTCTCGGGATGAGACGTGTGGCATATCCTCTGGTACGTGCTCCTCAGATGGGACGTGCGGCATTGGGCTTTGACTTAGCGAGTGATATAGTTTCCAATTACATTGTTCTCCAGCGCAGCTCAATGTACAATAATGATGCTCTAATTGCTATGAGGTATTTGCAGATATAGTATCTTCAGTTGACTGCAGAAATAGTTGCTTCCATGATTTTTGGAATCTTTATCATTTGCAATCTGTTTATGAGAACTGGTACAGCTTAGACCTTTGTTCTTGATCATGTTCATAAGCTAAGTTCTCAAAATATTTGCTTAGTTCATGTCCTACGCTAACTGTAAACTTATGTTGTTTTTGCAATTGAGTATCACTCTACAATCTGTTTCACAAGAAATGACTCCTAGTAATGTTGCTTAAAGGTCATGTTTGTTAAATGGCCACATGTCTGCTTTAACCTCTGGATGCAACTTTTTTTGTAAGTTCCAGTTAATCCATTCAATATTTTCTTAGAATTGTGTGATGAGGTGACATTTAATTTTTAAACAAATTGGAGCACACATATGAGAACATGATCATTCTTTTTACTCCATGTCCTGCTTTTTCCTAGTGCTTATTCTGTATTGTATGTATGTCATGATTTGTTTGCAACCAATTTCAATGTAAAGATTTTAAGCGATGAGCACTGCTTCTTATTGTTCTTCACTCCTGTAGACGAGGTCAGGATACTGGTACTCCGACTTTAAAGAAATAAATAAGCATTAAATTGTATGGATTTGGCAGTCTTTGTATAGGCAATCTAGTCTTGTATGGACTAAGAAGAAGTCTTTTTTTCTTTGACTTGTGGTGCTAATCATCTTATGTCTTCTTTACTTGTGAGGCAGCATTCTGCTATCCAGGTGCAAAGTGGTGTACTATACAATATTTAGTTGGTTGTATGGGTCGGTGGGATCCTGTGCACATCTTGCAATGGTAAACTCCTCATGGGCCAGGTCACACATAGACTGTCTGTGGAAGATTCCTCCACTCACTAAGAGAGTGTACCCTCCCTGTGATACTTCATCCCTTCAGGTATATATATATAGTTCTTGTAAATTGGCAGCCTGGCTTATACCTGACCGATGCTTAACAATTTTAGAATGCATGACAATTTTCCAAGCCAATTATATTTAATTTTGATGTCTTGTTTCTTTACAAAACCAACTTTAGAGAGTTAAGTTTCAAGGTCTAACTAACTAAATGTGTCTTATTGCCTGCAATTGTTTAAAAGAATTAGCAATTTGGACATATTTCAAAACATCCTATTTTATCATCTGGCTCCATTTAATTATTCACTGCTAGAGATTTATTCAACCATCTTCGATGAAAGAAAGTCCTTAATGTCCAAGCGGATGCTTCCTCTGGGAAAGCCAGTTAGGAGTCCTGTGATTATATCGGTTGCCCAGTTTCGCCCAGAGAAGGTAATGTCTGTGAATGCCCTCATCGTGTGGTCATATGGTTAGTTGATATCACAGTATTAACTGGAACACTTGATTCTCATCAAGGCTTCTAGCCTTCGACCGGAAGCATTTGCACATGCTGTTGGAATACTAGATCAGGACATGCCTAGGCCAAAGCTCCAATTTGTGGGTAGCTCTCGGAATAAGCAGGATGAAGAAAGATTGCAGAAGCTCAAAGAGAGATGCAGGGAGCTAAATTTGGATAATTTTGTGGAGTTCCGCAGGGATGCTACGTATAGGTTCGATCTGCAGCACTAGTTTTCTTTCGACTTGAAAATTCCTAGCTGCTAGTATATTTTATGTTTTGGATTCCGTTTTTTGTCTCTAGATTTGTTTTCACTGTACACAACTAACAACATTCTCTGGTTTTTTCTTAAATTTTGGTGGTTTAGGTGCACCAAGTAGAATTTCCCATATAAGGACTCCGTTATCCTTTATATACTGTTTGGTTTTGTGCTACCCTTTTTATGTTATTGACTAATCGAAGCATATCCAGAAAGAGCATAATGAGCAGCTTGAGGCTGGAGATGTGCAGGAGGATAATGAGTTCAACATTCCATGTGTTCCTTTTTTGGCTCTTTTTATTCTACAACGCCCAGGGTTATTTACTAAAACAAAGCTGAACCTGTATGGTTTTTGTGGATATTTCTTTTCTACCCTTACGGAAACCAGAAGTCAGTTCCATAGTTTGCAGGTGGAGATGAACGACGACAGATTCTCACTCCACCATTAGCATGGATGGAACTCCCATTGATGGTCTACTCATTTGTCTGCCATGTCAGAACTTTGACCAGTGGTCAATTTGAAGTTCCAGTGGAATCGATCTAGAACTGTTCTGAGCAATACCATTCTTTCAACTAGTTTGACCGTCTCCTGGAAACTACGACTGACCCATTAATGCTCGACTGAATATAGTGTCCCAAGGATAACAAGTTATTGGATACCTTCAGACTCGAGGGAATATCAAAGGTCTTCTGAGAGAGGGAACAAGAAAGTTTTAGATTCAATCTAATCGTGGCTATGCATGAGAGGTGAAACTTTGACATACTATTCGCAGAACATGCGATTTTGGATGTCATCTTATGCCTGAACTTTATGTTTAGTAGTTCTTGGGACTTGAGAGGAATCTTCAGTACATTTTCCAATACTCTACTACCTCCAGTGCTCAAATGATATACAGTTTCTTCTATTGTATGCCATGTTTACAGCTGCTCTCTTTGAATTGTTCACCGTAACAGGGACTTGGTCCAACTTCTGGGAAGTGCTGTTGCCGGACTTCACTCCATGATCGATGAACATTTTGGAATCAGTGTTGTAGAGTACATGGCATCTGGTGTGGCTGGTGCATGTGAGCTCCCATCCTACTGTTTATCCGAAAGCTATGCATGTTATCCACTGACAATGCTTTTCTTCCCATGAGCTCATAATTCAGCAGGTCCCACGATGAACATAGTTTTGAATGAAGGTGGACGGCAAACAGGATTTCTAGCATCAAACAAAGAGGAATATACTGAAGCTATCCTCAAAGTGATTAAGATGCCAGTGGCAGAGAGACTAGCAATAGCTGCAGCTGCTAGAAAGCGCGTTCAAAGGTTTTCAGAGCAGAAATTCTTCGAGGACTTCAAGGCGCTGCAGTTCAGCCTATCCTAGCACCCAAATCTTCTTCATGAACTTGACTCGACGATACTGTATTCTTCTCCGATGAGTACATTTTCCATGCATGCTGAGCATGTTCTGTAGGTAATAATTTTCTTTTCTTTTGACAAATCTTGTCATATACAAACACCGATTTTTGACAGGTTTAGTAATGGTGATGAATATTTACTCTTGGCAACTGGAAGTAATACTGGGCATCGGGAGTTGTTTGTGCTTCAGCTGCAATTGATTCCTAATGTTAATTTGAACTGTATTGATAATTATCGATAGGCTGACAATTTGCAAACTCTATGTATATATCTAATGTAGCTTGTTGGAATTGTTGCAGCTACACATCCATATCATCCCTTCTGCAGTGGAGCCAGTCTATGTATAGATCATAGATTTTACTTTTGACTAAGCGGTAATCGTATGTCACTGTTGGACGTTCCAAAGTCAATAGTCAAACCTCGTCCTCGAGGAAAAATTGAAAGGGTTCTCTCGGAAAAGACTGCGTCATTGCCACTAATGGCCTTTTGGCTACCACCGAAGACTAGCGATAGGAATGATCCATCAGATTCTGGATCAGGGTATCGGCCATCGCCGATCAATTCCCATCCTACTGCTTTTGCTGAAGGATCCAATGGGAAAGACTTAAGACCAACAATGGTTCACTCATTTGTGAATTCTTCGCTACCTGCAGGGATAGGATTCATCCTGACCGATGGAGGTGGGGATCCAATTTTTGGAGGATGTTCTTCCGTCAGAGCACCCACAGCATGTTAGATATTGGCACTCCAGCAACCAGCTATTTCCAACTGTGTCACCTTGTGGGAAACAACTTTGAGCTGTGGCCTCGGGGCCGACGCGGCTCGGTTCGGGTCCGGACGACGGGGATCTCCCTGGGGCGCTCCTCGAGCCCGCTGAGGCGGTTTGGTGCGGTGTCCGATCGGGACGGTGTAGCTGACTTCTCGGGGCAGGAACTCCTCGCCCGTCCGGAGGGGACCTTCGGCTTCGCACCTGCACAAAGGTCGGGCCGAGGCGCTCGGCCCGACTCCTCCGACGATCAAGTTAGCACATGTGGAGGGGATTTCAGATGAAGAAGAGTTTTTGTGTGTCTGTCTCCTCCTTTTTTCCTGTGTCTCTCCCCCTCCTTCTAATGAACGAGAGGGTATTTATAGGGAATCATACTGCTTCCTGAGCTACCCGCCTGCAGGGGGCAGGCTGATAGCGTCTGACTTTGTGTTGGCGTGGCGTGAAGAATTGAGCTTTGGCAGGATGTTAATGCGCCTCGATCGACGTTCCGGTCTGCATTGACCAAGTGCTGTTGCGTGAGGCGTCATCTGACGTCAGCCGAGTCTTATCACCATTATTATCCTTATCATATTCCCCCCCCCGAAAGAAGCCATGGGTCGACTGTTGGGGAGGGTCCGAGACATGGCTTATGCTCCAAGTGATTAATCCTGTCGGTTTGTTGCCGATCTGTTGCGGAGGTCGGGGAGTTTGAAGTCGAAGAGTGCGGCTCCAAGAGACTACGGC
>LVTN01000789.1:11928-53484 GCA_001649415.1 Musa itinerans
TCGCCGGAAGCTCGTCGGAAGAGCGATTGATGCACCGGAACACAGAATTGCAGTAATCATGTCGTAATTGTCATAGTTAGAGTATAGATTAATTAGGATTGGGGGGTAATCCCACTAATTTAATTAGGGGCCAACTGGGTCCTTAACAGACCCAAATTGGGCCGAATGGATCAGCCCATTTGGCCCCTAAAATGTTAGCTGGCAGTGGCACCGCCTAGGAGACTTGGTCTCCCAAGAATTCTGGGCAGTGGTACCGCCCCTGTCAGGCGGTGGTACCGCAAGAGCTCGGTCTCCGCTAGGACCCCGGGAATCCGAGAGTGGACACTTTTAGGCTCCATTTTTGAACTCATTGGGGTCTATATAAACCCCACCCTTTCTTGCATGAAAGGGCACCGAAACTTTGATATAATCTTGAGTCATTAAGGCCTTAAAGTGTTGTAAAAGCTAGAGTTCTCCTCCTTCTTTCTTCTAAGTGTTGAGATTACTCAAGAGAGGAGTGAAAAATTGTAAGGGTTGTCTCCTAAGCCTCGCAAAAGGAGAAAAGCTATAAAAGGGTGGTTGGCCTTCGCCTATTGAAGAAAGGCCTCTGGTGGACGTTGGTGACCTCATCGGAGGAGGAAGCCGATAGTGGATGTAGGTCACGTTGACCGAACCACTCTAAAATCTCGATTTGCATTTACTTTGAGTATCTTTTCTTTATAGCAAACAGCCTCTCCTCCTTACTCTGCTTTAATCACATTCTTTGACATAAACATCTTCCGAGATCGATTTTACTTGTACGAAGACTCTACGAAACCGACATTTTTCACTTATGTGATTTACCTTGCTGCAAATCACCTTAGTCTTCTCTTGCTCTTTCACGAAAGGTTTCAAGTTCAAAGTTCTTCTAAAAAGGATTGATTTGAAATCATTCTTGTGGAATCGGTTTCAATCGAAATAAGTTTTAAAACGTCGAAAGTTTTTCGCTGCACTAATTCACCCCCCCCCTCTTAGTGCGCACTTGATCCTAACACTTGAGTCATCCCAAGTTGCTTTAAGCGCTTTCTTCTTCTTTGGTTACTTCTTCTTCACTTGGGGACATTCACTTTTGATGTGTCCCGGCTTCTTGCATTCATAGCAAATGATTTGTTCTTTCTTAGGTTCAATTTTGTTTTTAGTGTCATTTTTAGATTTATTTCTTTTTATGAATTTTTTAAACTTTCTTGTCAAGAGTGCCAAGTCATCATCATAGTCCTCATCACTTGAATTTTCTTTCAAGTGGTTTTCATGAGTTCTTAGTGCCATATCTTTTCTGTTCTTTAGAAAGTTGTTCTCAAGCTTTTCATGAGCATTGCAAGTCATCTCATAGGTCATTATTGACCCGATAAGTTCTTCTAGAGGAAAATTATTCAAATCCTTGGCCTTTTGAATGACTGTTACTTTAAGGTCCCAACTCTTTGGAAGAGATCTCAATATTTTATTAACAAGTTCAAAGTTCGAAAAACATTTGCCAAGAGCTTTTAAAATATTGATGGCATCCGTAAAACGGGTGTACATGTCAACAATAATTTCGCTTGGCTTCATCCGAAATAATTCATCAATATAAACTAAAAGATTTATCTTGGATTCCTTTACTCTACTAGTGCCTTCGTGAGTGATTTCGAGTGTGTGCCAAATATTAAAAGTCGTTTCACAAATAGACACTCGATTGAACTCATTTTTATCCAAAGTGCAAAATAAGACATTATAGCCTTGGCATTTAAAGCAAAAGTCTTCTTCTCCAACTCATTCCAATCGTTCATTAGAAGAGAAGACTCTTGAAAGCCATTTTCTAGGATGTTCCATAACTCAAAATCTATAGAAATTAGAAAAATCCTCATTATAGTCTTCTAATAGGTGTAATTGATCCAATTGAATATGGGTGGACGTGTAATTGAGTGACTCTCTTGGTTGCCGGCAAATGCCATCTCTCTTGGGTTTCAAACCAAAATGAGAGTGACCTTGCTCTGATACCAATTGTTAGGATCAAGAGCGATACTAAGGAGGGGGGGAGTTGAATTAGTGTAGCAGAAAAATCATCAATTTTGTAAGATATTCGTTCGTTGAAAACAAATCTCGGAAAGTGCTTGAGTTTAGAGTAAATGAACTAGAAATTAACTTAGAAAGTAATAGCAGTAATAAAAAGCAAAATGGAAATGAGCACACTAGAATTTATAGTAGTTTAGTTGTTGTGACCTACATCCACTTCCGATTCCCCCTCCATTGAGGTCACCGACGTCCACTAATAGTCTTCCTTCAATGGGTGAAGACTAACCACCCTCTTTACAACACTTTTTTCTTTTCATGGGTTTAAGAGACAACCCTTACACGCCTCACACCTCTCTTAAATGATCACAAGACTTAGAAAGGGAGGACTCTTAGCTCTTTTACAACACTTTTAACACCCCAAGACTTCAAGATATTGTTCACACTTTCATGCTCTTTCATGCAGAAAATGGTGGGATATTTATAGGCCCCAATGACTTCAAAATTAGAGCCAAAAAGTGTCACATTCCGGATTTCCGGGGTACTGGTGGTACCACCACCATTATTGGGCTGTATTACCATGTGCAGACTAACACTAGGCAGTACCACCACTCAGTCTGGGTGGTACGATCGCTTGATAGAGCTCGGAGATCTAGCTCTAGCGGAACCACCACTTGATAGGGCGATACCACCGCTTGGCAGCATTAATTGCCGATAGTACCACCACCTAGTCTGGGTGATACCACTACCTAGACCACTTGGGAGATTGAATCCCCAAGCGGTGACACTACCGGCCATGACTTCAGGTGCTGAATGGGCTGTTCAACCGGCCCAATTCAGCCTTGGTAAGGGCCTAGTTGGCCCCTAATTGAGTTAGTGGGATTACCTCCCAATCCTAACTTAACTTATGGTCAAACTACGATAATTAAGATATTTAACTAAGCAATCTCTGTCCAGTATGTCAATTGTTCTCTCGGTGAACTTGCGATGAACTTTCAGCGAACTTTTGGCTAACTCCTAACAAACTCTCGATGAACTCCCAATGAACTCTCGGCGAGCTCCCGACGAACTCTCGACGAGCTTCCGATAAACTTTCGGCACATCATCCGAATCTTCGACGTATCATCCGATCTTTGACTCCGGCCCAACATCTACTTTATGCCTTTATTGCTATCGTAGTTATTCCTACAACACTTATCTCAACTATAGATTAGATCAATAATTTATCAATTGATTTCATCATCAAAATATGAGATTCAACACCAATAATTATCAATCTAACGGCATATAATTCTCATATAATAATAGTACATTTGTCAATGGTTACTTTATATACCAGAATAAATTGAAACATATGTATTGAAAGCTCAAAACAAAATTTATAAATATTTTTTACTTTTTTCTTTAAGCTTGTGAACAACCTGTATGAGAGTGGATCAAGGAACACTTCTTCCAATTGTAGGGAATTCTAGGGAGTGTGCCAAATTTTATAAGCCTTTTTGTAAATAGAGAAACTTGATTGAATTCATTTTTATCCAAAACACAAAACAAAGCATTTATAGCTTTGACATTCAAAGAGAAAGTTTTCTTCTCCAAATCATTCCATTCGTTCATTGGAAGAGAAGACTTTTGAATTTTGTTTTTAACGCTATTCCATAACTCAAAATTCATAGAAAGCAAAAAAACTTTCATTCGAGTTTTTCAATATATGTAGTCCGTCCTATTGAACATAGGAGGACAAATGACAGAGTGACCCTCTTAAAATCCGATAAAAGCCATTTCTCTTAGGTGTTAAACTAAATGAGAAAAACGTGGCTCTGATACCAATTGTTAGGATCGAGTCGGCACTAAGAGGGGGGGGGTGAATTAGTGTTTTCGTAAAAACCTCAATGATTCAAAAATCTCATTCGATAAAATTGTATTGGAAAGATGAGTTAACTTGAAAGCATTTGTAAGCATAGTGAATAAGTAAATTAGTTTGCAATATGAATGAAAAGTGTAAAGTAAATACAAACCAGATTTATAGTGGTTCGGTCGTTGTGACCTACATCCACTCTCGATTCCTCTTCACTCGAGGCAACCGGCTTCCACTATCGATCTTCCTTCAATGGATTAAGATCAACTACCCTTTTACACTCTTCTCCTTTTGATAGGCTTAGGAGAGAACCTTTATAACCTCTCTTTTAGACCTCACTCCTCCCTTAGAAAACTTTTAACTCTAGGAGGAAGAGACTCTAAATCCCAAGAGAGTTTCCAATTTTTCTCATGTATTCTTTCCCCCTTTTCTCAAAGAATAGCTGGGGTATTTATAAACCCAAAATGACTTCAAAATTAGAGCCATAAAAGGTCTCATCCTGGGTTTCTTGGGTCCTAGCGGTACCATTGCTTGTGTTGGGCGGTACTACCGCTTGACATAGTCTCGAAAATTGTGTCTTGGAGACTAAGCCTATGGTGGTGCCACCACCTGACATGACTTCGGGTCATTAAATGGGCCTTTCTCTTGGCCCAAAACAACCCCACTTTGGGCCTAGTTGGCCCATAATCGAGTTGACTTAATTACATTCTAAACCAAATCAATTACAACTAAAACTACTTTAATCTAGATAATTATTACAAAGCATTAACCACATGTTGTCCGACATGTTCTTGGTTCATCGACACTTCATCCAATCCTTTGGCGTATCGATTGGATGTTGACCTCCACAACTCCGATCTCCTTAGCGCAATGTTCGCTTTTCTAGGCTCGATACTCGAACTCAAGACACGAAGCCTTCTACTAACATGTCGATTGATCCTTCGGCTCGACGTCCAATCTTTTGACAATCAAGATCAAAAGTGTAATACATAATTCCAAAACATATGATTTCAAATTATCATTACTTCAAATCCTCATACATAATATAAAATCATCAAGTATGATACCAAACCTTTTAACATTTTCATTATATCATTACATCATTAAAACATCAAGCATGATTTCATTTAACATAAGATATTTTCAATCAAAATCATTTTGTTTATTGTAGTAATGCATTTTTCTTTTTAAGTGAATCTAACTCTTCATGTTTAGTGCTAGGAGTTAACATGCAATTGTCATGCTCAAATTTTTCATTTTTTTAAAATCACTAAAAAGAGAAGCATGACATTTTTTTTATTTTTTAATTTTTTACTAACCAATTTAAAAACAACTCATGAAAAAAATCAAGTAATTTTATAGTAAAGTAAAGGAGTTTCAGGTGAGTCATTTACCTCATCGTCAAGAGCCACCAAAGCATAGTCTACCACTTTGTCTTTGTTGGTTTGCTCTTCGCCTTCGGATGCACTCGTTTCGTCTCAAGTTACCTTGAGTGCTTTTTTGTTCAATGGAAGCTTTTTCTTTTTAAGTTTAATTTTATTCTTAGTTTTATGTTTTATAAATTTTATAAATTTACTTGTGAGGAGTTCTATGTCATCATCACTTGAGCTTTCGCTCGAGTTGTCTTCTTTTATTCTAAGTGTCATGTCCTTCTTGTTCTTTGGAAGGTTGTTCGTAAGTTCATTATATTCATCATGTCCCTTGATCATCATTTCATATGTCATCAATGAACCAATAAGTTTTTCAAGTGGAAAATTGTTTAAGTTCTTTGCCTCTTGTATGGCAGTTACTTTTAAATTTCAATTTTTAGAAAGAGATCGTAAAACTTTATTAACAAGTTCAAAATTCAAAAAATATTTACCAAAAGCTTTTAAACTATTGATGACACCCGAAAAACGGGTGTACATGTCAATGATAGTTTCACTTGGCTTCATTCGAAATAATTCAAAATTTTCAATTGACCCTATGAAATATGTAATTTCTATCCATAATTGTTATTTCAATTGGCCCTATAAAATATGTAAGATAGAGACTGTTAGTTTTGACCTTTTAGTACTCTATTGCTTATAACTCTCTGTTGAAAATTCTAATCTTTACAAAATATGATTTATCAAAAACTACACTCATAGATCTTTCTATGCATATCTGATTTGAATGATTTGGAGCATAAATGCCTATTGAAACATCTGTTCAAATCAACTCTATGAATTCTGCAAAACAGAGATAATATTCTCTGACCTTTGGTTACTAAACTGTTGATAACTCAATGTTGGAATCTCCAATTCATATAAAACTTAATTTATCTAAGTCTAGATTAATAATCTTTCGAATGATCCCTATTTTGGACAAATTGGAGTATAATTGGTTATCCAAATAATTCATGAAATGTGCCTCTCAAATTCTGTCAGAATCGAGCTTTGATTGATTCCACCTATTCTTGTTTCATTTCTTTGGGAATTGATTTCAGCCAACATCCTTACTTCAGTTGAGCTTTACATTATTGCTTTGAATCCCTGTATACTCTTGTCCTTTAATTATTTATATATCTGAATCTATTATGTAAACTTTATGTTTGTATCGTAATATTTCGTATAGGCACATGCATTCCGTTGTTCTGCATGTGTTTTCGATATGTCCCAATTTATTGTTCATAATACCCTTTTCTACTCTGGTGTTTGTGGGATAATATGAAACTTTACTAGAAATGGTAAAGGGTATGTGCCTAGAGCCCGCGATGCTCTAGATTATGTTTAGTAGTCATTCAGAAATGGATGGACAATATTATGTTATGATCCCACTTCACCTTCTATCTATTTGATATGGTATCCAGAGCTTTGGTTATGTACTTCTATATGTGCTTTGGATAAGAATGAAATGTGTGCAACGTCAAATGTGATGTTTGAGCTTTTGTTTCGTATTTGCTCTTTTGATATGCTCTGAAATGCTTTATATGCCATTGATATATTCCGAACCATTTCATATGCCATTGATATGTTCTGAAATAGTTCATCTACCATTGATATGCTCTAAAATCCTTCATATGCCATTGATATGTTTCGAAGCATTTCATTTGTCATTGATATATTCCGAAATGTTTCATTTGTTATTGATATGCTCCGAAACATTTCATACATCCTTGATATGCTTCAAAATGCTTCATATGCCATTAATATGCTCCGTAACATTTCATATGCCATTAATATACTCCGAAATGCTTCCTATATCATTGATATACTCTGAAATGTTTCATTTGTTATTGATATGCTCCGAAACATTTCATACGCCATTGATATGTTCCGAAATATTTCATCCTCCATTGATATGCTTCAAAATGTTTCCTCCACCATTAATATGCTCCAAAATATTTTATATGCCATTGATATGTTTCAAAACATTATATACGCCCTTGATATGCTCCAAAATGCTTCATATCTCATTAATATGCTCTGTAACATTTCATATGCAACTGATATGCTCCGAAATGCTTCCTATGCCATTGATATACTCTGAAAAGCTTCATATGCCATTGATATGTTCCGAAGCATTTCATCCATCATTGATATGTCCTGAAAGGTTTCATTTGTTATTGATATACTCCGAAACATTTCATACGTCCTTAATATGCTTTTAAATGCTTTATATGCCATTGATATGCTTCGTAACATTTCTTATGCCATTGATATGCTCCAAAATGCTTCCTATGCCATTAACATACTCTGAAATGCTTCATATGCAATTGATATGCTCTAACGCATTTCATCCATCATTGATATGTTCTGAAATATTTCATTTGTTATTGATATACTCTGAAACATTTCATACATCCTTGATATGCTCCGAAATGCTTCATATGCCATTAATATGCTCCGTAAAATTTCATATGCCATTGATATGCTTCGAAATGCATCCTATGCCATTGATATACTCCAAAATGCTTCATATGCCATTGATATGTTCCGAAGCATTTCATCTGTCATTGATATGTTCCGAAATGTTTAATTTGTTATTGATATACTCCGAAACATTTCATACGTCCTTGATATGCTCCAAAATGCTTCATATGCCTTTGATATGCTCTATAACATTTCTATGCCATTGATATGCTCCGAAATGCTTCCTATGCCATTGATATACTCTGAAATGCTTTATATGCCATTGATATATTCGGAAGCATTTCATCTGCCATTGTTATGTTCCGAAATGTTTCATTACGTCAATGATTTGCTCCAATTAGTCTTTACTCCCTTGTTTTGAACAAAACATGCTTCGAATGAAATGATATTGTAATTTTGCATTCGTTAAGCAGTTATCTATGAACTCTTGCATCCCTTCATTGTATTTGGTACCTTATTTACTTTGAAACTGTCCTTTTTTGCCATTAATAAGTTAGTCGCTTGTTAAGTTCTATGTACTCACCCCGTTGCTATATAAATTTTTCTGGATAGCTTGTCGCTTAGTAGAATGTTTAAATTGAGCTACGATAGTGGAAAGCTAGAAGACTTTGGGCAAACCTTTAGTGGATGATATGTTTTTGTTATATTAGTACACTTGGTGTCTAATGGAATGTTGATGGTAAATATGAACTTATGAGTTTTGTAAAAGTTTAAAGGACCTCTCATGTTAGGATTTTGGAGTGTTAAGTTTAATTTGTGTAATGATATGACCATGTGGTAAATATTGGTTTTGTGATTCTATAGAATTCCACACAATTGGATTTATGAGGTGGTTCTTGTCTTGGTGAGTTGGTTTCATATTTTATGATTCATCGAGTGATGTGGTATATAAATTTAAACTGCACTAGTTTTAGGAATTATGGAATTATGGATATAAATAACTTGAATGTTTTCTCAATATCCTCAAATGTATGTTTGGATCCTAGAATAGATTATTGGGGTATGACAGATGGTATTAGAGCATGATTTAAGGATCTCTGAGATATTTGATATGTTTGATGATCTCTGAAATATATTGAGGTCTAGTGAACTATAGTGATCGATGAAAATTTTCTAACATTTCAGAGTATAGTGATTGATGAAAAATATATGTTAGAAACATATATATTTTCTAGAGAACTATAGTGATCGATGAAATATTTCGGAGCATATCAATAACAAATGAAACATTTCGGAGTATATCAATGACATAGGAAGCATTTTCATTCTTATTCAAAGCACATATAGAAGCACATAAACAAAGCTTTGGATATCATATCAAATAGATAGAAGGTGAAGTGGGACTCAAACATAATCTGGTCTATCCATTTTTGAATGACCACCAAACATAATCTAGAGCATCACGGGCTCTAAGCACATACCCTTTACCATTTTTGGAAAATGTCTAAATAATCCCTTTATCATTTCTAGCAAAGTTTTATCTTATCCCACAAACACCAAAGTACAAAAGGGTATTGTGAACAATAAATTGGGACATATTAGAAACACATGCGGAATAACGGACTATATGTACCTATATGAAACATTATGATACAAACATGAACTTTACATAATAGATTTAGGTATACAAATACTTGTAGGATATGAGTATATAGGGATTCAAAGCAATAATGTAAAGCTCAACTGAAGTAAGGATGTTGGCTAAAATCAATTTCCAAAGAGATGAAACAAGAATAGGCAGAATCGATCAAAGCTTGATTCTGACAAAATTTGAGAGGCATAATGCATGAATTATTTGGATAATCAATTATGCTCCAATTTGCCCAAAATTAGGATCATTCAAAAGATGTATCAATCTAGATTTAGATAAATTAAGTTTTGTATAAATTGGATATTCCAACATTGAGTTATCAATAGTTTAGTAACCAAAGGTTAGAGAACATTATCTCTATTTTGTAGAATTTATAGAGTTTATTTGAATAGATGATTCAATAGGAATTTATGTTCCAAATCATTCAAATCAGATATCCTAAGAAAGATATATGAGTCTAGTTTTTGATAAATTATATTTTGTATAGATCATAGTTTTCAACAGAGAGTTATAAGCAACAGAGTACTCAAAGGTCAAAATTGATAGTCTCTATCTTATATATTTCATAGGGTCAATTGAAATAACAGTTTGGATAGGAAAATAAAATCCAAATTTACCATTCTAAGCGTCAAAAGATAGAACTTTGAGTCTATTATCAGATAAATTTAGTTTTGCCTGAATCTAAAATTTGTGCAGAAAGTTATGGCTAGAAAAATATAGAAAGGTCAAATCTTTAAAAAATTCCAGATTCACAGTTTTGTTCCCAAACGAAAGAAATATCATATATGAATCCAAAATCTTCCAAAATTTTTAGGATTAAAATGAAATCAGAGATCAAGAGTTCTGTAGGAAGGGGTTGGAATACTTATCTTAAATAAATTTGAGTCCCAAAGGTGTGGAATTGATGCAAAATCTCAAGCCAAGGAAAATCTTTTACTTCCTCTACTTCAATTCCTCTTCCTTCTCTTCTCAAACTTATGATGCAGCTCTTGAGTTTTCATTTAGTTTCTCCTTTAATTACTTAGGTTTAGCTAACATAAGAATTTGCTAGGTAGCAAGCATGCATGAAAGAAGCCCATGTGTCATTCTTAGAACAAACATAGGTGGCACCCTCCTTAGGTTAGCTAGTGAAACATGTCCTCCATTTTTTTTTGTTAAAACTTAATATGAATCTTTTACAAATCATATCTAATTTCTAATATTTACATTTAGGTCCCTATATAACAAATAAGGCCTTACAAAATTTTTTAAAATTTTATCGATAATATTATCGATTCAACAATAATCCATTCGAAGATCCAAACACACATTTGTAGACACTAAGAAAACATTCAAGTCATTCATATCTATAATTCCCCAATTCATAAAAACTATGCAGTTTAAAATCATATACCACATCACTCAATGAATCATAAAATTTAAAAACCTACTCACCAAGACAATAACCACCCAATAAATCCACAAGTGTAGGATTTTAAACATGAGAGGTTCTTTACACTTTTACAAAACTCATAAGTTCATATTTACCATCAACATTCCATTAGACATAAAGTATACTTATACAACAAAAATATATCATCGATTAAAGGTTTGCCCAAAGTCTTCTAGCTTTCCACTATCGTAGCTCAATTTAAACATTCTAGCCAGCAACAAGCTATCATGAAAAATTTATATAGCAACAAGGTGACAATATAGAGCTCAACAAGCGACTAACATATCAATGGCGAAAAAGGATAGTTTCAAAGCAAATAAGGTACCAAATATAAGACAAGGATACAAGAGTTCATAGATAGCCACTCAACGAATATAGAATTACAATATCATTTCATTCAAAGCATGTTTTGTTTATAACAAGGGAGTAAAGAGTAATTGGAGCAATTCATTGACGTAATGAAACATTTCAGAACATATCAATGGCAGATGAAATACTTTGGAACATATCAATGGTATATGAAGCATTTTGGAGTATTTTAGTAGTATATAAAGAATTTCGGAGTATATCAATGGCATATGAAATGTTACGGAGCATATCAATGACATATGAAATATTTCAAAGCATATCAAGTACTTATGAAATGTTTCGGAGTATATCAATAATAAATAAAATATTTCAGAATATATCAATGATGGATGAAATGCTTCGGAACATATCAATAGCATATGAAGCATTTTGGAGCATATCAAAGAACAAATACGAAACAGAAGCTCAAATGTCACATTTGACATTGCACACATTTCAGTCTTATCTAAAGCATATATAGAAGCATATAACCAAAGCTCTAGATATCATATCAAATAGATAGAAGATGAAGTGGGATCCCAAACATAATCTCCCATGTTTGGGAGCGTCATCCATCCACATTTGGATGAAGCCAAAGGGGGCCGACAGAGCATCGCGGACATAAGCATATACCCTTTACCATTTCCGGCAAAGGTCTAGATAATCCCTTTACCATTTCTGGAAAATATCCATATAATCCCTTTACTATTTCTAGCAAAGGTCCAAATAATCCCACAAATACCATAGTACAAAAGGGTATTATGAACAATAAATTGGGGCATATCGAAAACACATGCAGAACAATGGAATGCATGTGCCTATATGAAACATTGCGATACCAACATGAACTTTACATAATAGATTCAGGTATAAAAATAATTGAAGGACAAGTGTATATAGGGATTCAAAGAAATAATGTAAAGCTTAACTAAAATAAAGATGTTGGCTGAAATCAATTTCCAAAGAGATGAAACAAGAATAGACGGAATCGATCAAAGCTCAATTTTGACAGAATTTAAGAGGCACATTGCATGAATTATTTGGATCATAAATTATACTCCAATTTGCATAAATTAGATGTCCTTTGAAAGATATATCAATCTAGATTTATATAAATTAAGTTTTGTATGAATTGGAGATTCTAACATTGAGTTGTCAATAGTTTAGTAACCAAAGGTCAAGGAACATTATCTCTATTTTACAGAATTCATAGAGTTGATTTGAACAGATGATTAAATAGAGATTTATACTCCAAATCATTCAAATCAGATATTTACAGAAAGATTTATGAGTCTAGTTTCTGATAAATTATATTTTGTATAGATCAGAGTTTTCAATAGAGAGTTATAAGTAACAGAGTACTGAAAGGTCAAAACTAATGGTCTTTATCTTACAGATTTCATTATAGGTGTCGAAAGAAAATAGACTCCAAATTTACCATTATAGGTGTCGAAAGAAAGAAGTATGAGTCTAATTTGGATACATTTAGTTTCTCCTAAATCCAAGATCTGAGCAGAAAGTTATGGGTAGAAAAATACAAATAGGTGAAATCTTTGAAAAATTCCAAATTCATAGTTTTGTTCCCAAACGAAAGAAATATCATGTATGAAGCCAAAATCTTTCAAAATTTTTAGGATTAAGATAAAATCAGTGACCAAGAGTTTTGTAGGAAGGGGTTAGAACACTTGCCTTAAACAAATTTGAGTCCCAAAGGTGTGGAATTGATGCAAAATCTCAAGCCAAAACAAAGCTTCTTCTCCTTCTTCTATTTCAATTCCTCTTCCCTTCTCTCAAACCCATGTTGGCTGCAGCTCTTAAGTTTTCCTTTAGTTGCTCCTTTAATTACTTAGATTTGGCTAACACAAGAATTTGCTAGGTGGCAAATTTATCATATAATTTGAAATAACTAAAAAGGGAATGCATTTTGAAAATTTCTCTATCTCTATCTTATCAATTTTTCAATAAAAAATTGATAAATCTACTTATGTCATTTTGAATCTCTTGAAAGTGATTTTGATGATTTTGATTATTTGAATTTGAATGAGTTTTTACCTATATTGTGATTTTGATTCCTTAGAATTGTAACTTGAAATATTTTATGAATCAAGATATTCTATTATGTGTTCTCGTATTATTTAAGAGGATTTTTTTTATGAATCATGTTCTTGACAACTTGAGATTTTTTATACATGAACAACATATTTTATTCTCCTATGTTCCTTTTTGCTAGAGAAGAGATTCATCTAAATGAATTTTGATTCTTTCCCTTGATATTTATAAATTGAGATCTATTATGAATTAAGATTTTTCATATTTTGTTCTCCTACAATTCTTTTTGCTATTAACTAAAGAGTGTTAAGATCGAGTCGACACTAAGAGAGAGAAAGGGGGGGGGGGGAATTAGTGCAGCGGATAAAAGCATCGGTTAAAAAAAAATCTTTGTATGTTAAAACAAAACCGATCTCAGAAGATAGCTTCAAAGCATGTTTGTTCGTAAGGGTAGTGAAAGCCAAGTAAGGAGGAAGTGAATCAATTGCAAAGTAAGTAATTGACAACAATAGAAAAGTAGAATTTATAGTGGTTCGGTCGTTGTGACCTACATCCACTTTCGATTCCTCCTCCGTCGAGGTCACCGACGTCCACTAATGGTTTTCCTTTAAAAGGCGAAGACCAACCACCTTTTTACAGTACTTTCTCCTTTTCACGGGTCTCGGAGACTGTGTTTGGGTGGTACCACCGCCTGACACAGTCTTGGAGATTGTGCAATGATGGTTCCACCTATTCAGTCATTATTTGGGCATATCACTTGGCCCAACACAACTCAAACTTGGGCCCAATAGACCCCTAATTGAGTTGGCCCAATTCCAACCCAATTACAACTAAAACCTACTTCGATCTAGACAATTATTACAAAGCGCAATCAAATGTTGTCTAGCATGTCATTGGTTCATCGACGCCTCATCCGATTCTTTGGTGGATCATCCTCTCTTGCAGCCTATTGCCCAATCGACTAGTTGACCTCCGTAACTTCAATTTCCTTGGCGTAATTTCCACTTTTCTTGGCTTGATGCCCGATCACATGGCCCGAGGCCTTTTGTCGATACGTCGATCAATCCTATTAGGATCCCTTTATTTTCTAAGCTTTTGAATAATGTTTATTGAGTTTGTTTTGGTTCAATTAGAGTTGGGTAAATATTTATTTAATATTTATTTATTATTAAGAGTCCAAAACCAAGTGGACTCTAGGTGGAACTTTATAAATAGTGATATAATCATTTCTTTTCGAAGATAATGAAATATTATTAAGTCTTTTGACAAACCCTAGGAGGTTGATCCCCTTGAACTGATCAAGGATGCTGATCCCCTCAAAGTAATCAAGGAGGTCGATCCTCTCAAAGTAATCGTTCCCTTTTCTCCTATTTCTTCCATGATAAAACCCTAGGGTCTTATCAATTGGTATCAGGGCAGTGATCCTTAGCGTTCTCACTGTAATGTTGCCATAGTTATCATCCAAAAAAAACAAGGGAGAAAGGAAGAGAGGAAGAAGAAGCCGCAACTACACACCCCTACTTCCCCTACTTTCGGCCAGCCCACCCGCTGCCGTCGCTCTCTGGCCAGCGACCGACTCTGCCCCGCTCCCCTTCTCCACCACCACTATAGTGCAACCCATTCTCCATCACCGCCACTATTTTTCGGCCTGCGGCTCCACCCCCACCTCGTTGCATTGCAGCCGCTCACACCCCCATCCCGCTCGGGCGAGAAAAGGGTGCCTCATCCCACCTTCCACCACAGTCATCCCTCTGAGCCTTCGCCGGAGACGACGCTACCAACATCCCATCCTGCCGCAGCCCTGCGACCGTCTTCCCTTTTGCTCCTAGCCTTGGCGCCCACCACTTCCTCTCCTCCACCAGCATCAATAAAAGAGCATCCTCTGTTGTCGTAGCCAACGGACCCTCCACTGCCTCTCGACCTTGTCAACACCGCCGCAGCCACCCAGCCTTCAACCTACACATAGCCTCCCTGCCGTCAGCCAACAACCTCTCCTTGGTTGCAGCTTCAGCCGCATGATCCTTCGGCATCGCTATTTTTGTGGTGCGATAGAAACATAGCAAGCGCCCCCTCTATTGCCGCAGGCACCGGTTGCCACCACCGCCGTCGCAACTTCCTAGCCAGTGATGACTGCTAGCCAGAACCCTCGCTGCCTCCCCTTGGGTCGCAGCCGTAGCTGCTCAACCTCCCCCCCTCGCAGCGACCAAAACAGGGCAATCGAGAAAGGGCCACCACCACAACTTCTCAACCAGCGACAACCACCGCCCGCCTCCCAACCTTGACCCTCACTGCCTCTTTCTCCACCGCTAGCCTCCCCTTTGGTCGTAGCTATAGCCACTTGATCTCCCCTCTGTTAGGAACGAGTCGGCACTAAGAGGGGGGGTGAATTAGTACAACAGAAAGATTAAGTCGGTTTAAAAATCTTCGTTCGATTAAAACCAATTTCGACGAAAACCATTTCGGAGAGATGTTAGCTTTGAAATCGTATTCATAAGCGTAATGGAAGTAAAGCAAGTAAGTAGTTTGTAGTGAAGGTAAATAGCAAGAATAGAAATGCAAACCAAGTTTTTATAGTGGTTCGGTCGCCGTGACCTACATCTACTATGCCGATTCCCCTTCCGTCGAGGCCACCGGCATCTACTAACGATCTTCCTTTAATAAGCAAAGATCAACCTCCTTCTTACAACTCTATTCTCCTTTTGCAGGCTCAGGAGAGAACCTTTACACCCCCTTTTTACAAAGCCTCCCTCATACTCTCCCTTAGAATGGTCTCTAAACTTTAGAAGGAGGGACTCTATACTTTACAAGGGTTTTAACTCAAGAAATACAGAGTTTTTGTTCACTTTTCTTGCTTCTCCATGCAGAAATAGCTAAGGTATTTATAGACCCCAAATGGCTTAAAAAATGGAGCCAAATTTCAAATCCCATGAAATTTTAGGGTACGGGCGGTACCACCGCCTGCACTGGGCAGTACCACCGCCTGCAGTCTGACACTAGGCAGTACCACCATCCAGTCTGGTGGTACCACTGCCTAGAAGATTGTGGAAGTGGTACCACTACCCAGACTGGCGGTACCACTGCCTGACACAGTCTCGGAGATTGTGCCATGACGGTTTCACTTGTTTGGTTACTGTTTGGACCTTTTTCTTGGCCGAACACAGCCCATACTTGGCCCAACTATCCCCTAACTGAGTTGGCTCAATTCTATTCTCAATTATATACTAACTATGAATTTTAAGATATTTACTAAGCTAAACAAAGTCCGTAAGTCTAGGTTTCTTCCGGCGAGCTTCCGGCGATCTTCCGACGAACTTTCGACGATCTCTCGGAAATGTTCCAGCGGACTCCCGGCAAACTCCTAGACTTCACGATGATATTCTTAGTGAGTTCTGATAAGCTTCTTTGGTAAGCTCCAGGACTTCTCAGTCAATTTCGGTAGAACTTCCGACGAACGTCTAGACTTCTGATGAACTCTCGAACTCCCAACGAAATCACGTTCTTGACTCCGGGACTTCATTTTGCTTTATTTCTTGCTATCATAGTTAATCCTACACACATAAAAACCAACTTCGATCTAGACAATTATTACAAAGCTTGAATCATGTTGTCCGGCATATTATTGGTTCATCGACGCTTTGTCCGATTCTTCAGCGCATCGTCCTCTCTTGTGGCCTATTGCCCAATCGGCTAGTTGACCTCCGCAACTTCGATATCCTTGACACAATATCCACTCTTCTTAGCCCAATGCCCAAATTCATGGCCCGAAGCCTTCTACCGATACGTTGACCGATCCTCCGACCCGACGTCCAATCTTCTGATATGTTTGCTCCGGCCCAACATGATTCTTCCTATTTCAATTGTCTCTCCTTGATCGAAGCTTCCTATATCACTCAAAACGCATATCAAATCATAAACATTATCAATTGGTTTCATTATCAAAATCCAAGATTCAACAATCTCCCCCTTTTTGATGATGACAACCAATTGATGACGAAGTTAACTTTAACTCCCCTTGTCAATATGCCATATTGATAGAACACTCTTGGATTCAAAAATCTAAGTAATATGTCATGATAAAATCATGCATAACATCATACTTCTCCCCCTTTGTCATCAACAAAAAGGAGAAGTTCAACTATCAAGTGTTTGAGACATAATTTCAAATCTTTGTATAATAAACATAATCTCAAGTTTTATCATCATGCAAGCTAGTAATTTTTTTTCTTCTCCTTTGATAAGTACAAACTAGCAATTTTTGCTTCTTTTGCAATGTTTGAGCTAGCAATTTTTGCTTCCTTTGCAAAGTACAAGCTAGCAAAATTTTCATCATTTTATAACAAGCAACCTAGCAACAATTTTGAGTTTTGCAAGTTTGTAAATTTTGCTAGATGTGCAAGTTAGCATGTTTATTTTTCTTTGCAATGTTCAAACTAGCAAGTTTTTAAAAAATAATGCAAGATAGCAATGTTTTACATGAAGCAAGCTAACAAATTTTGCATCATGCAAGCTAGTGAGTTTTTTTTCGCAAAAAATTTACACCTTTTGATATATGCAAGATAGCATGTTTTTGCATCTACTTGAAATGTGCATGCTAGCATTTTTGCATTTCTAGCAATTCTTTCTCCATGCAATTTACAAGCTAAATTAGTAGGTTTAACATAATTTTGGAACATGCAAGCTAGCAAGTTTTTCATATATGAAGATTGACAAAAATTTTCATCTTTTGAGATAAGCAAGCTTTTTGCTTCTCTTTATGATATGCAAACTAGCAAATTTTTGCTTCTTTAGGTATGCAAGTGTTATAACCCTTGCAAATTCTAAGCTTGGGATTGATCTCTTTAGGGGATCGGCCTCCTAGGAACTCTATAGGGGTTCCTCCCTTCAAGTTGCTGCTCAAAGGCTGCAGAAAAGATTCATCTATTGCTTATCAAAAGAAGATGAATACACGGCTATTTATAGGGTTTCTAAACCCTAACTCCTAATAGGACTCCTACTCAAGACTACTATTCCTTTATAACTCCTAATTCTTCTCTAAGAAATAACCTCCAAACCCTAGTTGGCCTCTTCACCTCTTTAATAGGGGTCGACTTAGGTAGGTTTTATATAAATGCCCTCTCCATTAGGACTCTCCTAGCTAGAGTCCTAATAGACCCGCCATCTTCAAATCAGCCTTGTTCTCAAGGCTGACAATCCATAAATTCTGAGAATTTGATCTTCAAGTTGTCATAATTCTCCTAAGTGGCACCTTCTACTGGTAAGTTCGCCCACTGTATTAGTACTTCAATAGTGGGTCGTCGTCGTCGTGTCACAATCCGTCAATCAATAATGGCACTCGAGTGGGTATGGAGTTCTCCTTGGGTAGTCATATTTGGTGGGTGACTTTGGGCTATCTCCAAGCACCTGTTTACCATTTTCGTTTGGCCATCGGTTTGCGGGTGATATGCCATACTCCTTTTCAATTTAGTGCCCTTATAGCATAATTTTTTTGAGTCGTAATTGTAATGAGCCATAGAGCTTGGTGCTTCCTCCAATTTTATTTTTTTTTATGATCTTACTAGTCTCCGGATCTTCCTACCATTCCCTCTTAATATCCTTAGGGATGTTGCTAGTCGAAAGTGAAATGGCCAAAAATTCAGCTTGCTTGGGTAGCCGTGAAAGCGCATCTACAACAATATTCTCTTTTCCCTTTTGTAAGTGATTTCATAGTCATATCTAAGAAGTTTTGTTACCCATTTTTGCTGCTAGGGGGAAGATATCTTCTGGTCCAAGAAATATTTTAGGCTTTTATGGTCGGTCTTGATTTGAAAGCATCGCCCGATCAAGTACGATCTCCATTTGGCCACCGTATGCACAATCACGAGCATCTCCTTGTCATAAATAGTCATTTTGAGATGGGAAGGAGATAATGCCTTACTGGTATAAGCAAGGGGGTGGCCATCTTGCATTAGTACAACACCAATTCCGACTCCGGAGGCATCGGCTTCAATAATGAAAGTCTTGCCGAAGTCGAGTAGCGCTAGTACGGGCGTTGTCATCATTGCGGCTTTAAGTTTGTCAAAGGCAATGGTTGCTTTGTCCAACCATTGGAAAGCCTCTTTTTTCAGCATGGAAGTAAGTGGTGCACTGATCTTTCTATCATTTTTTACGAACTTGCAGTAGTAGCCTATTAAACCGAGAAAGCCACATAGCAATTTTATGTTCCTCGAGGTCGGCCAGTTCTGGATTGCTCCAATTTTGGAGGGGTCCACTGCCACACCTTCCTTTGATATGATATACCCAAGATATTCCACATTCTGTTGAAGAAAGTAAAATTTCGTAGTGGTCATTATGTGTTCAAAATGTAGTTTTCGGTATGTCTTCTTTGCACACTCGTATTTGATGATACCAGGATCAAAATTCCAACTTTGTGAAGATTTGTGCTCCCTTTCATCTAGCAATTCAGCTACTATTGGAATAGGGTATTTATCTTTGATGGTTATACCATTGAGAGCTAACACATAATCGTCATGTTCCGTCCTTCTTTCGTACGAGGAGCACTGGTGAAGGGTAAGGGCTGCAACTTGACCGAATAACTCCTATTTCAAGCATCTCTTTTACAATCCTTTCTATTTCATCTTTTTAGAGATGTGGATACTGATATGCTTGAATATTTGCTGGAGATTTGCCTAGAAGAATCATTATACAATGATCATACTAACGGGTAAGAGGTCGGTTGCGCGGTTCATCAAATATATTTAAAAATTCAGCAAGCAAAGGAAGTAGATTTGGATCTTTAAATTATATTGGCTCTCCCTTAGTTTGCTGCTTAAGTTGTACCAAAAAGCCATTGTATGCTTTATGCAAAACCTTCTCCATTTGTTGTGTGCAAATCGTTATTACGTCGCACCAACATTTCCCATGCAGTATCACCTGTTTCTCCTTACTGTAAAATTTTATAATTAGTTTCATAAAATTTCAAGAAACATCACCTAATGTCATCAACCATATAATACTGAGCATGGCTTCATGATCATCAAGAGGGAGGAGGAAGAAATATGTAATTATCTCTTGGTCCTGCAGCAACAGTTTCGCCTGCGGGCATCTTTGGTCGCACTTTAAGGTTCTACCGTCAGCAACCTTTACATCGGACTTGCTACAACCTTCGATGTGGAGTATTATCTGAGCTGCAACCTTACTATTTAGGAAGTTATTAGTGCAGCTCGTGTTGATGAGTACAATGATCAGTTGTTGTTTGAGAAGGCATCCAACTTTCATCGTTTGTGGGTTTGAGTAGCCAACTAGTGCATGTACCGTAACGTCGGTCGGTTGTGGCTCTTCTTCCATATCTTTTTCTTTATGTTCAAGGCTCTCTTTTGGATGTTTAATGACCTCTTCTTCTATTGGTTCAATCATAAGAAGTCTCCCTTTACGACAACAATACTCATGGCTCCACGGCTCGTCGTAGTGCCAACATAACCCCTTCGTAGATCGCTCCCGAAACTCTTCTCTTGTCAACCTTTTTGGTACAGGGACTCGGTTGACAGTAGGGGGGGCTGAGGGCTTCAGTATTGCTGGTTAGGGAGCGACCCTAGTCCTCCAGGCTTCATGGTTAAATCGCTCCTCTTGAAGTCGTGGGAAAGAGATGGCTACCATAAGCGTCTACGGTTGTCGCGCTTTAACTTCTCCCTAGATCTCCGACTTCAAGCCCTCAATGAAGGTCCTCAATAGCTATTTTTAAGACCAATCACAAGTTTGATTAAATAACCTTTTAAACCTGGTTTGGTACTCCTGAATGGTGGAGGTTTGTCGGATCTTTGCTAGTTGTCCGTCAATGTTCTCGTAATCGGTTGGTCCGAAGCGGATCAGCAGTCCTTCTTTGAATTGTCGCCATGAAGGATTTCATGAGTGTGTTCAAACTAGTCAAACTACTGTATGGCATCCCCTTCAAGATGTATAGCCATAATTTTCACCATAGATGCGTCCGCAGTTTTGTGGTACCAAAAATATCGCTTTGCGCGCGAGATCCAACAAATCAGGTCTCCTTCTTCCCATCTAAGGAAGTCCACCCTCATGCGTGGATAGTTGGGATTGATCATAGAACCTCCCCTTTCTTGGAAGTCATCTCTTCGGGCTTAGTATGATTGGTTAGAGCTCTCCCATTGATGTGATTTCTTCGGGCTTGGTGGTCGGCCCAAACTGAGTTTGGTAAAGAGAGTTTGAATCTTATCTTCCATTCGTGCTTCGAAGGCTTTGAATTTAGCATTGATTACCTCCTTAGATGCCATAGTATATGCCTCTAAATCTGTGATGTTAAGATCTCTCTTTTGTTGTTGGGTTAAAGGCATGTATAGATTGAGAGAAGTGATGGTCGAAAGGGTTGGCAGATTGGTGGATGTAGGCTGCGGTTTAGGCTTGTTTTATGGCTATTTTGGGTGCAGTTTGAGGGTGTGGTTTGGTGAAGTTTTAGGGCTATGGATGAAAGTTTTAGATCTATGTTAGATGGCAGCAAAGGTTTGATAGAAATCAAGAGATTTTTGAATAAGGATAACTAAATTGCAGTAGCAATAAGAAAGTTAACCAGAACCTATTGCAATTCATGGGGAGATCAAAGGATGATCCGTGGTGGTGGAGATGATGGCAAAATTTGGCGATCATCTTTTAAGCAATTATGGGAATTGCTTTGGGTGGTTGTGGAAAGCTGATTGATGGCTGTGGAAGGGCAGCGAGATGCCAAGAATGCTGCTCTAATACCAAGTGTTAGAACCCTTGCAGATTCTAAGCTTGGGGTTGATCTCTTTAGGGGATCAGCCTCCTTGGAACTCTATAGGGGTTCCTTCCTCCAAGTTGCTACTCAAAGGCTGTAGAAAAGATTCATCTATTGCTTATCAAAAGAGGATGAATATATGGCTATTTATAGGGTTTCTAAACCCTAACTCCTAATAGGACTCCTACTCAATTAAGACTCCTACTCAAGACTCCTAATAGAACTCCTACTCAAGACTCATATTCCTTTACAACTCCTAATTCTTCTCTAAGAAATAACCTCCAAACCCTAGTTGGCCTCTTCACCTATTTAATAGGGGTCAGCATAAGTAGGTTTTATATGAATGCCCCACTCAATTAGGACTCTCCTAGCTATAGTCCTAATAGCAAGCTATCTAGCACGCTAGCAAAATTTGCTCCCCCTATGTCATTGTCAAATAGAAGGAAAGAATACAATGTTGTTATTATTTTTCCTTTATTTTAATTTCCAAATCATTACAAGGATAAATAACAAAGATGAAGAATCAAGTCATGAATGTCAAAAAACCATATATCATTTTTGACAAATTTCTTCTTTTATAAATTAAAAGCATAATAGGAAATGATCTTGATTCAAAAAGAAGACTCAAGTTATAATTCCAAGAATTCACAAGAAAAATCATGATTCACATCATATGCAATACATCATTTACATCATCATAATAAAATCATAAGTATTGCATGCATTATTCCAAATCATAAATATTTCACATTATGATGGTATCAATTTATCAAATTACATCATACCATGCATGATCATAACTTCTCCCCCTTTTATCAATGTAAACAAGAATGAATAAGAGAAGAACATAATGGTGTAAAATATTTCAATAATTTCAAGGCATAGAAACCATAATACAAAGAAATCATGTCATGAAAGATAAGACCACTTCAATACCCAAAGACATGATTCATATAGTAAATCTCTTCTTTAAATAAAATACCAAGAAAAAATCGTAGGAGTACAAAGAAGAGATCTTGATTCAAAAAAGATCTCAAGTAATAATTCTAAAAAAATCAAGATAAAGCTCATTCAAATTCAAATTGTCAAATCAAAATCATTTTCAAGAGATTCATAAAAAGGACAGATAGATTCATTAATCTCTCATTTTTAGAAAAATGGTAAGAAGAAACATAGGAGTTCAAAAATAAGATCTTGATTCATAGAGAAATCTCATGTATCAAATATCGAGAAATCAAGATGATGATTCATAAAAAAATATCACAAGTTATAATCAAGAGAAAAATCATCATTTATCTTCAAATCATTCAACTTGTTAAATCGACAAAGTCACTTTTAAGATATTCATAAAAATGATATAAATAGATTCATCAAAATCAATAAGATAGAGAAAAAAATATATAAAAAATATTTTCCTGATTTTATTTGTTTCAATTTAAGTGATTGATTTCATATAAGCATGCTCAAAATTTTTGTATGAAAACCATACATTATGGTTTAAAATCGAAAGAGTAAATCTCATCTTTGAAATCATCAAGATCAATAAACCATAAATTACCCAAAAATCATCATGCATAATTTTGAAATATAAACTTATTAAGCATGATCATTATGCATTACTTCAAATCAAACATGATTTCATTAATCATAGAGCATCTTCAATCAAAATCAAGAAACAATACAGAAATCAATATGATACACATTAATGCTTCTTAAAAACATACATAGGATTTATCTTAAGCATTAGATTTAAGTCTAACATTTTGTTGTATTTTCATAAAACATACAATTGTCATTATCTTTTTCAAAATTAGCTATAAAAAGAAAAGCATGATCCCCTTTTATTTATTTATTTTTTGTATTTTATATACTAATTTAAAAATAACATATGAAATGCATCAAATAATTTCAAAATAAATTAAGGGGGTTTCGGGTGAGTCATTTACCTTATCGTCAAGAACCGTTAAGGCGAAGTTCATCATTTCGTCTTCATCAGTTTGCTTCTTGTCATCGGATGAGCTCGATTCATTCCAAAGTGCTTCCCTCTTCTTGTGTTCATAGCAAGTAGTTGCATTCTTTTTATTCTTTAATTTTTGTTTCATTAATTTTTTAAATTTCATAGTGAGGAGTTCAAGTTCACCATCACTTGAGCTTATGCTCGAGTGGCCTTCAATTGTTCTATGTCCGAAATTCTTCCTATTCTTTGGAAGGTTGTCCTCAAGTTCATTTTGTGCCACATTGGTCATTTCATAGGTCATTAAAGACCCGATAAGTTCTTCGAGGATTACGTCTTTTGCCTCTTGTATAACAGTTTCTTTTGAATCCCAATTCTTATTAAGAGAATGTAAAATTTTGTTTATAAGTTTAAAATCCAAAAAATATTTACCAAATGCTTTTAAACCATTGACGACATCCGTAAAACGGATGTACATGTCTCCAATGGTTTCGCTTGGTTTCATATGAAACAATTCGAAGTCATGCGTTAAAAGATTAATCCTCGAAACCTTTACTCTACTAATGCCTTCATGTGTGGTTTCAAGAATGTGTCAAATATCGAAAGCCATTTCATACATAGAAATTTGATTAAATTCATTTTTGTCTAAGGCATAAAATAAAGCGTTCATAGCTCTAGCATTTCAAGAAAAAATCTTCTTCTCTAAATCATTTCATTCGTTCATTGGTTTAGAAGATTTTTTAAAGCCATTTTCAAAAATACTCCATAAATTTAAATCTAAAGAAAGCAAGAAAACTCTCATTTGAGTTTTTCAATATGTGTAGTCCGTCCCATTAAACATGGGAGGACGAATAAGAGAGTGACCCTCTTGAAAGCCGAAAAGAGCAATTTCTCTTTAGGTGTTAAACCAAATGAGAAAAACATGGCTCTGATACCAACTGTTAGGAACAAGTCGGCACGAAGAGGGGGGGGGAATTAGTGCAGTGGAAAGATTACGTTGGTTTAAAAATCTTCGTTCGATTAAAACCGATGTCGACAAAAACCATTTCGGAGAGATGTTAACTTTAAAATCATATTCATAAGCATAATGGAAGTAAAGCAAGAAAGTAGTTTGTAGTGAAGGTAGATAGCAAGAATAGAAATGCAAACCATATTTTTATAGTGGTTCGGTCGTCGTGACCTACATCCAATCTGCTGATTCCCCTTCCGTTGGGGCCACCGGCATCCGCTAACGATCTTTCTTTAATAGGCAAAGATCAACCTCCTTCTTATAACTCTATTCTCCTTTTACAAGCTCAGGAGAGAATCTTTACACTCTCTTTTTACAAAGCTTCCCTCACATTCTCCCTTAGAATGGTCTCTAAACTTTAAGAGGGACTCTATACTTTGCAAGGGTTTTCAACTTAAGAAACATAGAGTTTTTTTTTACTTTTCTTACTTCTCCATGCAGAAATAGCTAGAGTATTTATAGACCCTAAATGGCTTCAAATATGGAGCCAAAATTCAAATCCCCTAAAATTTCAGGGTACGGGCGGTACCACCGCCTACTGCCTGACACTAGCGGTACCACTACCTAGTCTGGTGGTACCACTGCCTAGAAGACTGTGTAGGTGGTACACCTCCCAGACTGGTGGTACCACCACCTGACACAGTCTCTGAGATTATGCCACGACGGTTTCACTTGAATCGTCATTGTTTGAGCTTTTTCTTGGCCTAGCATAGCCCAAACTTGGCCCAACTGTCCCCTAATTGAGTTGGCCTAATTATAATCCTAATTATGTGCTACCTATGAATTTTAAGATATTTACTAAGCTAAACAAAGTTCGTAAGTCTAGGTTTCTTTCAGTGAGCTTCCGGCGATCTTCTGGTGACTTCCGACAATCTCTCAGCAATGTTCCAATGGACTCCAAGCAAACTCCTGGACTTCACGATGATCTTCTTAGTGAGTTCTGATGAGCTTCTTTGGCAAGCTCCAGGACTTCTCGGTCAATTCCGACAAAACTTTCGACGAACATTCAGACTTCCAACGAACTCTCGAACTCCCAAGGAAATCGCGTTCTTGTCTTCGGGACTTCATTTTGCTTTATGCCTTGCTATTGTAGTTAATCCTGCACATATAAAAACCAACTTTGATCTAGACGATTATTACAAAGCTTGAATTATGTTGTCCAGTATGTCATTGGTTCATCGACGCTTCGTCCGATTCTTCGACGCATCATCCTCTCTTGCGGCCTATTGGCCAATCGACCAGTTGACCTCTGCGACTCTGATATCCTTGGCACAATATCTACTCTTCTTAGCCCGATGCCCGAATTCGTAGCCCAAAGCCTTCTGTTGATACATCGACCGATCTTCCGGCCTAACGTCCAATCTTCTGACATGTTTGCTCCTGCCCAACATGATTCTTCCTGCTTCAATTGTCTCTCCTTGATTGAAGCTTCCTACATCACTCAAAATGCATATCAAATCAGAAACATTATCAATTGGTTTTATCATCAAAATTCGAGATTCAACACCCTTCTCGCGGTGACCAAAATAGGGCAACCTAGAATGGGTCGCCGCCACTATTCCTAGCCAGCGGACCACCCCCTGGCAGTGCCTATCCTCGATGACCCTTTGCTACTCCTCGCCCTCGATGACCTTGCTCCCAGTGACACTGCCATTGCTGCCTCTTAATCCTAGCAACAACCTTCCCTTCTCGCAGTGCGATAGTGATAGGGCAATGCTGCCTTCCATCCACGCTGTCACAGGCACCGCAGCGGCGAACCCTTGGCGGCGCTGCCCCCAGCCACACCACCATCGCTACTTCCCAGCCCTCAGTAGCATCGATCCCTCCGTGCCACCATCGCTGCCTCCTCTTGGGTCGCAGTTGTAGTCGCTCGACCATCCCTCCTCGTGGCGATCAAAACAAGGCAACCACGATCGCCGCAGCCACCACCGTTTCCTCCATCGCACGTGATCCCTCTCGTCACCAGCGCCTTCTTCCATAGTGCGGCAGAGATAGAGCAACGCTGCCTTTAATCCATGCGGTAGCAGCCACTACAATGGCGAGCCCTTGGCGACATTGCCCCCAACCGCACCACTATCGCTATCTACCAGCCCTTAGCAGCAGTAATCCCTCCACGCAGCGACCGCAACAAGCATTGTGGCCTCCCACGTAGCGACCACAGCTACATCCCCGCATCCTCGTAGCAACCCTTCATTCCCATAGTGCTGCCACCGATTGCATCACAACAGTAGCACCGAATAGGGTAGTGATTGATGCCCTAGTCCCGACACCAAAAATAGGAGTTGAGATTACGGATTTGCAGTCTTACGCAATGGCCACTAATAACTCAGTGAGAGCACAAATGTAAGCATTGGAAATCAGAATTGAGAACCGGTTGTAAGAAACACTTAATGATTTCAAAAAGAGCCTATTGGGGAGCCTCAGCAAATTTCAACAAGATGGGGGCTCAAGTTCTACGTTGCACAGATCTGAAAATACAAGAAAAGGGCCCCAAGACTGTGACAAAAACTACTCACATGTGAAGGTGGAATTTTTGAGATGGGAAGACGGAGATCCAACCAATTGGATCTCTAGGGCAGAAATTTTTTTTTGTTTTCACATAACTCCAGAAGAATCCAAGGTGAAAATAACCTCAATCCAACTAGAGAGAGATACAATCTAGTGGTATGATTGGTACAAAATTTACCACGGAATCCCCCCGTGGGAGCAATTTAAGAGAGGATTTTTTATTTGCTTTGGAGCATCTGAATACGATAATATTGATGGGTAGCTTGACAAAATTTGTTAGACTTCTACAGTGTTAGAATATCAGAATAGATTTGAATGATTGTCAAATCAAGCTAAAGATTGGTCTGAATGACAACTGGTGAGAACATTTATTGAAAGACTTAATCCAGATATCTGGTGTGAAGTTAAGGCTTATCAACCCCATACTATGATAGCTGCGATCTCATTCACATATCTACATGAGAAAAAAATTAACAGGAAAAATCATGGAAATAGAAGTGACAACAACTAAATGATCAGCAAGCCACCTGCCCCATCTATTCCCAATCGAAACTCTAACACTCGAAGACTAACCCAAGAAGAACTCAAGGAAAGATCAGCAAGAGGTTTGTACTATGATGAAAAATGGAGTATGGAGCACCGATGTAAACACGGGCAACTTTTGATGATTGAACTAATTGGAGAGGAACCAGAAGCTAAGAATGTAGACTCCGATCATGAAGGTATAGATTCTAATGAAGATGTTAAACCTACCAAACATACAATGCATGTATTAACCAGCTACTCTAACCCTCAAACTATGAAAGTTGACGAAACTCTAGAACATCAACATGTTATAGTTTTGATTGATACCGGTAGTACTAATAATTTTATGGACAATGAGACTATTGACCGATTGGCCCACCACATTGAAGGCTATGACAGATTCGAAGTAAAGATCATTGATGGACGGATTTTAACTTGTGATAGCAAATGTTCAATGATAAAATTGATTATACAGGGCTAGGAGATTCTTGCAGGATAAAGCTTCCCGAGTTTGATGCTGCTCAGCCTTGAGGATAAGGTTCATTTGAAGGGGGAGGAATTGTTAGGATCCCTTTATTTTCTAAGCTTTTGAATAATATTTATTAAGTCTGTTTAGTTCAGTTAGAGTTGGGTAGAGGTTTATTTAATATTTATTTATTATTGAGAGTTTAAGTCCTGGTGGACTCTAGGTGGAACTCTATAAATAGTGATGTAATCGTTTCTTTTCGCAGACAATGAAATATTATTAAGTCTTTTGAGAAACCCTAGGAGGCCAATCCCCTCAAAGTAATCAAGGAGGTCGATCCCCTTCAAGTGATCATTCCCTTTTCTCCCCTTTCTTCCATGATAAAACCCTAAGGTATTATCAAATCCTTTGGCTCGACATCTAATCTTCTGATATATTCTACTCCGACCCAACATGATTCTTCCTACCTTAATTATCTCTCCCTGATTGAAGCCTCTTGCGTCACTCAAAACACAGATCAGATAAATACTATCAATTGGTTTCTTTATCAAAATCTGAGATTCAACAATCTCCCCATTTTTTATGATGACAACCAATTAATGATGGAGTTAACCTTAACTCCCCCTATCAATATGTCATATTGATAGAACTTTTGAATTCAAAAATCCAAGCAACATGTCATCATAAAATCATGCATAATCAAAATTTTAATACATCATTCAATACATGATTATTATCATAACATCTCCCCCTTTGTCATCAACAAAAAGGAGATGTGCAACTATCAAGTTTTAGATATATGAAAGCTTAGCAATTGAGCAAATTTTTCATCACTTTAGAACATGCAAGCTAGTGAGTTCTTTCTTCTCTTTTGAGAAGTGCAAGCTAGCAATTTTTTTACTCTCATTGCAATGTGCAAGCTAGCAAATTTAGCAAGTTTTACACCATTTTAGAATATGAAAGCTAGCAAATTTTACACATATGAAAGTTGGCAAAAATTTTGCATCTTTTGAGATGAGCAAGCTAGCAAGTTTTTCTTCCTTTTGCAATGTGTAAGTTTTCAAATTTTGCATCTTGAGCTAGCAATTCTTTCTCCCCCTTTGTCTTTGTCAAAAAGAAGGGAATAATACAATGTTGTAATTCTTTTCCCTTTACATCAATTTTGAAATCATGATAAAGATAAAGTATCATTCTTAATTCAATATGTTTGTGCATCATTATAGTTTCAAATTAAAATATGCACAATTTCAAATCCTTACATTTTATCCTTACTTCATGCAATAAATCAATCATTACTATGGGCATATCATACATGATACTCAAGCATTCAAGATACGTCATTTTGGGCATAACATTCAAGATGCTAAGACATTAAAAATTTTAAGCATTTATCACTTCTTGTATGATACCAAAATTTTAAGCATTTATTGAATCAACATTTTGATCATGATACCAAATATTCATTATTTATTTTCTCTCCCTTTGTCATCAACAAAAAGGAAAATCATTCAACAATGCAAGTGTTTGAAAGCATGTCAAGTAAGTTTTACACCAATTTATCCAAGCTAGCAAAACTATCTTCCTTAATGTGCAAGCTTACAAGTTTTGCCTTTCTTAGCAATGTGCTTTTCTTGAGATGTACACATGAGCAATTCTTTCTCCCCTTTTGTCATAGGCAAAAAGAGGAGAATAGCACAAAAGTGTAAATATTCAATTCATCACATGGAAGATATCAAAAAAAAATTTGTGATAAGATATACTTAATGAACACAAGGAATTTTACGAAGAAAAATCATATCATGAAAGATGAGATCATGTGAATACCAAAAGACATGATTCACTTTGACAAATCTCCTCTTAAGTAATCAAAAGTAAATATTAGGAGATCAAATAATAAAAGAAATTTTAAGTTATGAATTCTGAAAAAGATATTCTCTTTAGTAAATTGCAAAAAGAAACATAGGAGAAAAAGATTTCAATTCATACATAAGAAATCTTATGATTCATATAGAAAATATCCTCTTTAGTAAATGGTAAGAAGAAACATATAAGAACAAAGAAGAGATCTTAATTCATATAAATAGAAGATATCTCAAGAGAAAGTTTATGATTCGATTAGAAAAATCTCATTTAGATTCAAATCATCAAATCATCAAAATATTTTTCATAGTCCAAGAGATTCATACAAATAGATTCATCAATCTCCTTTTTGAAAACTCGATAAGATAGGGATTGAGAAATTCTTATGAAAATTGTTTTCCTCCTTTTTTGTTTGATTTATTTCACACAAGCATGCCCAAGTTTTTTATGCCAAATCAAAGCATGCATCATCGTTTAAAACCAAAAGACAAAGACAAGATTCATCACAAAAATCACCAAGACTATAAATCATCATACATAATTAAATCATTAAGCATGGTACCAAAACTTTTAACATTTTTATTATGTCTGACATCATTATCCATTATTAAATCATCAAACATGATTTCATTAAACATAAAGCATTTTCAATCAAAATTATTTTTTTTTATAATGCAATTTTCTTTTTAAATGAATATAACTTTTCACGCTTTTTAAATCTTTAACTTTACTAGTACCTTCGTGTAAACCATGTATACATGTCTCTAATGGTCTCACTTGGTTCCATCCGAAACAATTCAAAATCATACATAAAAAAATTGATTTTCGAATCTTTAACTTTACTAGTGCCTTCGTGTGTGATTTCAAGTGTATGCCAAATGTCAAAAGCCTTTTCGCAAATAGAAACTTGATCGAATTCAGTTTTATCTAAAGCACAAAATAAATCATTCATAGCTTTGGCGCTCAAAGAGAAAGTCTTCTTCTCCAAATCATTCCAATCATTCATTGGAAAAGAAGACTTTTGAAATATGTTTTCGATAATATTTCATAAATTTAAATCAATAGAAAGTAAGAAAACTCCCATTCGAGTTTTTTAATATGTGTAGTTCGTCCCATTGAACATAGGAGGATGAAAAGGGTTTAGAACTCTCTCTAAGCTTTAAGAGGAGGGAACGTAACTTTCTAATAGTGTTTACAACTTTAGAATCATAGAGTTTTGCTCAACTTTCTTGCTGTTCCATGTAGGAATAACTGAGGTATTTATAGACCCCAATTAGCTTCAAAAATAGAGCCAAAAGAGGTCTCATCCTAGGTTTCCTGGGTCTTGGCGGTACCACTGCCTGCAGCATTGAAACTAGGCGGTATCATTGCCCAATCTGGTAGTACTACCGCTTGACACCCTACCATTGAGAGGTACCACTGCCTGATAAAGTCTTTGAGATTGTATTTGGACGGTACCACCTCCTAGACTGGCGGTGCCACCGCTTGACACAGTCTCAGAGACTATATTTGGGTAGTACCATCACCTAACACAGTCTTCGAGATTATGCCACGATGGTTTCACTTGTTGGGTAACTGTTTGGGCCTTTCACTTGGCTCAATACAACCCAAACTTGGGCTTAGTTGGCCCCTAATTGAGTTGGCCCAATTCCAACCCAATTACACTTGAAACCTACTTATATATAGATAATTATTACAAAGCTAAATCAAATGTTATCTGGTATGTCATTGGTTCATCGACGCCTCATTCAATTCTTTGGCACATCACCCTCTCTTGTGGCATATTGCCCAATCGGCTAGTTGGCCATCGAAACTCTGATTTCCTTGGCACAATTTTTGCTCTTCTAAGCCCGATGCCTGATCCCATGGCCTGAGGCCTTCTGTCGATATGTCGACCGATCTTCTAGCTCGACGTCCAATCTTTTAACATGTTCCACTCTGGCCCAACATGATTCTTCCTAGCTTAATTATCTCTCCCTGATCGAAGCTTATTGTGTCACTCAAAACACAGATCAGATAAACACCATCAATTGGTTTCATCATCAAAATTCAAGATTCAATAAAAATCGCTTTCAACAATGTTCCACAATTCAAAATCCATAAAAAGCAAAAAAATTCTCATCCGAGTTTCCCAATAAGTATAGCCTGTCCCATTGAACATAAGAGAACGAGTGATAGAAAGTCCCTCTTGATTGCTGGCAAAAGCCATCTCTCTTGGGTTTTGTTGTGATCCAATTGGCACTAAGAGGGGGTGGGGGGGGATAAATTTGTGCTTATGAAAATATTACGTCGAATCGAAAATTTTGTTTCAATTTAAACCCGTGGCATAAATGTGTTAATCATAAAGTAGGTGTGAAGGAGAGTAAGTAGCCAAGTCAATAAGCAATATGAAGAAAAAGTATAACATGAATGACAAAGTAGAGATCATATTGGATTTATAGTGGTTTATTCGTCATGACCTATATCCACTCAGATTACTCCTTGTTGAGGCTACTGGCATCCACTAACGATCTTCCTTCAATGGGCAAAGACCAACCACCATCTTACAACTCTTTCTCCTTTTTACGGATTTAGGAGACAACCCTTACAAGTCTCACACTTCTCTTAAATGATCAAAAAACTAGAAAGGAAGGAAGAGGACACTTAGCAATTTTACAACCTAAAATCATAATATTTTTGTTCACACTTTTGTACTTTTTCATGCAGGAAAGAGTGGGGTATTTATAGGCTCCAATGGCTTCAAAAATGAAGCCAAAAAGTGTCTCATCCCTGGTTTCTGGGGTATTGGCGATACCACCGCAATTATTGGGTGGTACCACCGCCTACAGACTGATACTTGGTGGTACCACCACTCAGTCTGGGTAGTACGACCACCTGATAGAGCCTAGGAGATTGGGCTCTAGCAGTACCATCGCCTGATAGCATTAATTGTCGGCGGTACTACCACCCAGACTCCTTGGGAGGCCGAGCCTTAAGCGGTTCCATCACTAGCTTCGACGGTGCCACCACCTTATGTAGCTTCAAGTCACTGAATGGGCCATCCAATCGATGCAATTCAGCCTTTATTTGGGCCCAATTGACTTCTAATTGAGTTAGTGGGATTTCTCCCAAAACTAACTCAAATTGAAACCTTAACTACAACAATTAAGGCTAGATAATTACAATGCAAGCAATCCTAGTTGTTCGACATGTCAATTGTTCATTTGAACTTCTGGCAAAACTTCCGGCACACTCCTAGTGATCTTCCGGTGAGCTTTTGGTGAACCCCCGATGAACTCTCAGTGAGCTTCCAATGCATCGTTTGAACCTTCGGTGTATCCTCCAATTCTTTCGACCCGATGCCTGATCTTGACTCCAGCCCAATATTCGATTCTTCTTTAATTGTTTTGCCTTTTTCATGATCTTAGTTAGTCTTGCATCACTTATTTCAATACATGGATTAGATCACCAATTTATTAATTGATTTCATCATCAAAATATGAGATTCAATAAGTAACACTCAACAAAAGCCAACTATCTTCGTTAAAGGATCTACATTGCATGTCTCACCTAGAGAAAAATATATTTTTTGTGAAAAATATGGTTATTTTGCCTACAAATGTCCATTTAAAAGGTATAGTCCACACAAATTAGTTTGAATTCCTAAAGAAACCCTAAATAACTCAATGATATTAGTCAAAATAAGTAGACCTTTTCATGAGGGACCCAAAGCTACATGAGTACCTAAAGTGAACCCATTTTTCTTGTAGACATCTCTACAATCGAAAGCTAGGAGCAAAAATAAAATTTTGATAGTAGATGCTCAAGGCTTATAATCGCATATCCAATATATTTCAGAAAGCTCACTAGCCGAAACAAAATGATCTTAATTGAAGATGCTTTATGAAATAATACTTGATGATTTTATATTATGCATGAGGATTTGAAGTAATGATGATTTAAAATATTATGTTTTGGAATTATGTGTTATACTTTTGATCTTGATGATTTTTTTGATAAATATTATCTTTCAATTTTAAATCATGATGCATGGTTTGTCTATGGAATGCTAGAGCATACAAAGTATAAAATCAAATTAAGCTAAAGAACCTTAGCTATTTTTAATCTTATAGTAAACTATCTACATTGCTTTCATTGGATTTCTTGAAAAGTCATTTTGATGATGACTTTGGATTTTTTTTCATATGAGATGATATGTCGGTGTTTACGACTTAAGATGTACCATACATGAAATAAGTTTCTTGACTCTCGAGTACATTTATTCAAACAAATCTTGATTCTTTCACCTAATATTTTTTAAATTTATTTCTAAGTTTTTCATTAATCATTTTCCTACGATTCTGTCGCTTATTGACTAAGGAAAGGATTTATCTAAATAAACCATGATATGATTGAATCATTAATGTACAAGGATAAAAAAATATTGACCTATACATCTCAAAAGTGCTATGAAGCTTGCACTTTCAATAAGCAAAAAGTGATGACTTGAATGCTAAATATAGGATTGGTATCATCCGCTTGAATATAGTTATTGGATATTGACTTGAATGTTAAATGTTAGCACCATTGGAATGTTAAATATGGCTGCTGGGTTGTTAAAGGTCAAATATTGAAGCTTGATTGGTTGGAAGATAAAATTGCAGCTTGAAAATGAGCTGAAGGAAATGCACCAACGGTAGCACCGCTGGACTAGTGGTAGCATTGCCAGAGCACACTGCCTGTAGGTGGTAGCACCGCCCAACTGGCGGTACCACCGCCTGAAACCATGCCTTATAAAAGAGTTTTTAGGGCCGATGGTAGAACCTCTCCCAAACCTTCCTCCACCTCTCCTCCACACCACTAAACCTTTCTCTACTTCTCATTCTCCTTGCTCTTCATCTAGAAACCCAAGAAAACACTTCTCTTCTATAAATCTAATGATCAATCTCAACCCTCTTGGAGATCACTACAAGGGTAATCCTTAAAACTTTTCTCTCAATTATTTGATTGATGTTGATTCTTATATGTAGCTCTCTTATTGTTAATATATATATATAGTTCCATGGCACCTAAAAGATCTTCAAGGGACAAAGGAAAGAAGAGATTAGATGAAACCTTTAATTCTATACTCTTTGATTCCCTTCAACATGTCCTTAAATTTTCAACCTTTGAGTCTAGAAGTGTACATAAGGAAAAATATGTAGATCTAGAAGAATTGAGTGATTTGGAACCAATCAATGGTTCGCTAACTTAGATATCCTTCCAATTCTTCAAATTAGTGAACTCATTTATCTTAGACTTGTTCAGTTTTACAACAACATGCATGTGAATGAACATGATATGGTGTCCACTTCTCACTTAGGAAATCATATGCCCATTACGGATAGCGCAATTTGTAACTTTATAGGAATTCCTGAGAAAAGAAGAGGTTCTATTTTAGAGGACAATGGGACACTGAATCAGTTGGGATTCATAGTCTGAGGCTTTAGGTACTATTTTTGGTAACCTAAATTTTCTATCATTCCAAAAATTTGTGAACATTTGCCATCTTTCAACAGAAAACTGCTTCATCACATCATGATAAGTATTCTACTTCCAAAACAACACCATCATAATGAAGTTAATCAAATAAAATTAGGAACAATGTATTAGATTATGGCAGAACATGATAACTGTTTTGGATATATAATACGGCAAAACATGATTGAACTATCAACAAATGATATGATGCTTCCATATGTTGGCTTGATTACTATACTAATACATGCATATTGCATAGTCATTCCACCAAATGAAGAAACTATGAAACTAGATAGATTTAATGTCATCAATAGAAATCTATTAAGAAGATTAAGATGTATAATAAGAAATGGTATTTGGACTAGATTACCTAGGAGAACTAATCCTCCCTCACTTGAACCAAAACCAGAAACACTTATATATAGGGGAATTCAATCTTCTCCTACTAGTCCCTTCGAGGCAGCACCTCCAATGGAGCCAACACCCTCCTCATTTGTCGATTCCATAATGACTCAATTGGATCGAATTAAACTACGTCAAGATCAAATCTTAACTGAGATGCAGCAAATTCATCAACAACTTGATACTCTGATTAAGCATTTTAGTTTACCATCACCTAAATAGCTTGTATATTTCTTCTTCTTTTAGTTGATGAAGGAGAAAACTCAATAGTACCCTGATATGCTGTACTCCTTATCCTTATACTCTATGATGTACTTTTTGACATTATGTGCTTTTCAATATTATGATGCACTTCTTGATGACATCATGATTCATGCAACACTCTAAGAATTAGGTATGTTAAATCTTCCAAATGCATGAGTTCCTCTTATATATTTTTCGAATTTCTCGGTTCTTTTTGAAAATTGAGTTTTCTCTTTATCGAGATCATTTTCTATCACCTTCTTGAATTTTTATTCATGGATTTTTTATCCTTCATTTAATGATCTCTTCCTATCAATTCTTCCTCTCTCTATTCATGAAATAAAAAATTTTATTCATGGACTTTTGCTATACTAAATCTTTTATGCAATGATAATTTCATATGAATCTTTCTTCCTTCTATTTACAAGAATAGGAATTTGATTTATGAATCTTTAGTATGCACATTTTGATCTTTTATGTGATGAATCCTTTCTCTTTGCGAAAGAAGAAGTTTGACTCATGGACTTTTGGTTCTTGTAACTTGATTTTTTTGTGATGAATGAATTTCTCCCTTCTTCTTCTTCTTCTTCTTCTTCTTCATCTTATTTTTATAACAAAAGGGAGAAAGAAACTTGCACAAGTCAAGAAGAACCAAAAAGTGTTTGCACATCTAAAGAGTAGTTGCCCATTTCAAGAAGCAAAAGTGGTTATCTTGGAAAATGTTTGCTTAACTTCTCATTTCACAAATTTGCTACCATGCATAAATTGGTATAAAACTTACTTGAATAGTTTAAAATACTTGCATAAATTATTGAATGATTCTCCTTTTTATTGATAATAAAGGGGGAGACATGATGAATGTTTGGAATCATGCCAAAAGGATGTTGAATGTGGTATCATGCATGAAGTGACAAATGGTTAAAATATGCTTTGGTATCATGAATGTTATGCCCAAAATGATGTTAATTTTGGTATCATGCATGATGTGACGAATGCTTTAGTATCATGTAGTTTATGCCCAAAGTGATGTTGATTTGTTATCATGCATGAAGTGATGAAATTGTGCATGTTATACCTTATTGACTTGAATCTATGATGATGCATAATGTATCAAAATTTTGATATATTGCTTTTTATCACTATGATCAAAGTTATTTCACTTGAATTCAAAGGTCATGATTCCTTTTAAATTCAAGTTTGCCTTATCTCAATATGGCATATAGATAGGGGGAGTTAAGGTTAAGTCTGTCATCCATTGGTTATCATTATCAAAAAGGGAGAGATTGTTAAATCTCGGATTTTGATGATGACATCAATTGGTGAATTAATTATCTAATCCATGTGTTAAGATAAGTGATGTAAGACTAACTATTATCGTGAGAAAGATAAAATGATTAAAAAATAATCGAAGTTGGGACGGAGTCAATGATTAGGCATCGAGTTGAATGAATTAAGGGATACACCAAAGGATTAGACGATGTAGTGAAAGCTCATCGGAAGTTCACTAAGAGTTTAGTTAAACAGTTGATGTGCCAAACACCTAGATTACTTGTATCATAATTGTTTTAGCCTTAACTATCATATTTAGGACTTTAATTTGAGTTAGTTTTGGGAGAAATCCTACTAACTCAATTAGGGTCCAACTAGGCCCTAAATAGGGCTAAATTGGGCTGATTGGATGGCTCATTCAATCACTTGGAGCCACGTCAGGCGATGGCAACGGCTAGACTTGGCAGTGGAATCGCTTGAGGCTCAGCCTCCCAAGTAGTATGGGCGGTGGTCCCACCCAGACTAGGTCATCGTACCACTGGTAGTTATTGCTGCTAGGCGATCGTACCACCCTGTTAGGTGGTGGTGCCACTAGAGCCCAATCTTCGAGACTATTAGGCATTGGTATCGCCCAATGTTAGTCTACAGGTGATGGTACCGCTAGTACCCTAGAAATCGGGGATGAGACACTTTTTGGCTCCATTTTTGAAGCCATTGGGGCCTATAAATACCCCACACTTTCCTCTATTGAAGAGCATGAAAGTGTGAACAAAAGTCTTGAGATTTTGAGGTGTAAAAGTGTAAAAAAGTGCTAAGTGTCCTCCTCCTCCTTCTTTAGATTTGTGATCATTCTGTTAATCTCATATTTTGATGATGAAACTAATTGATAAGTGTTTATGTTTTAATCTACGTTTTGAGTGATGCAGGATGCTTCGATCGGGATGAGATAATTAAAGCAGGAAGAATCATGTTGGGCCGGAGGAACATGTCAGAAGATTGGACGTCGGGCAGGTGAATTGGTCGACGTATCGACAGAAGGCTTCGGGCCGTGGATTCGAGCATCAGGCCAAGAAGAGCAGACATTATGCCAAGGATATCGGAGTTGCGGAGTCAATTGGCCAATTGGGCAATAGGCCGCAGGAGAGGATGATGTGCCGAAGAATCGGACGAAGCGTTGAGGGACCAATGACATGCCAGACAACATGATTATTGCTTAGAATTAATTGTCTAGATCGAAGTATGTTTTACATATGCAGGATTAACTATGAAAGCAATGCATGAAGCAAAATGAAGTCCTGGAGTCAAGATCGAGATCATATTGGGAGTTCGAGAGTTCGTTGGAAGTCCGGACGTTCGTCGGAAGTTCTGGCGGAACCAGCCGAGAAGTCTCAAAGCTTGCTAGAGAAGCTCGTCGAAACTCGCCAAGAAGATCGTCGTAAAGTCCAAGAGCTTGCCGGGAGTCCACCGGAACATTGCCGAGAGATCATCGGAAGTTCGCCGGAAGTTCGCCGGAAGAATAGACATAGGGACTTGTTTAGCTTAGCAAATGTCTTAGGATTTCATAGTTAGCACATAATTGGGCTTAGATTTGGGCCAACCCAATTAGAGGCCATCTAGGCCCATGTAAGAACTGTGTTGGGCCCAATAAGAGGCCCAAACAGTGCCCCAAGAAGTTTCACCGTCATGGCGCAGTCTTCGAGACTATGCCAAGCGATAGTACCGTCAGTCTGGGCGGTGGTACCGCCCAGCACAGCACAGCACCCCAGTCTGGTTGTACTATCCCTAGCAGGGTGCCAGGCGGTGGTACCACTAGTCCGGGTAGTGGTACCGCCTAGCAGAGCACCCCAAGCTGTGGTACCGCCCAAGACAGTGTCAGTGTCAAACTGACACTAAGCGGTGGTACCGCCCAACGCAGGCGATAGTACCGCCCGTGCCCGGGGAACCCGGGAGGAGATATTTTTAGGCTCTAAGTTTGAATCAACTTGAAGCCTATAAATACCCCTCTCATCCCTGGTTAAAGCATACAAGTATTGTGAGTAAAAAAGTAAAGAAACGTTGTTGCAATATTGTGTGAGCTCCTCTCAAAGTTCTAAGTGTAAGAATAGTTTGAGAGAGGAGTGAGTGGGGGTGTAAGGGTTATCTCCTAAACCCGAAAAAAGGAGAATTGAGTTGTAAAAGGTGATTGGCCTTTGCCTATTGAAGGAAGGCCTCTAGTGGACGTCGGTGACCTCGTCGGAGGAGGAAGCCAAAAGTGGATGTAGGTCAAGATTGACCGAACCACTCTAAATCTTGGTTTGCATTTACATTATGCTATTTACCTTACTGATCCTTCCCTACTTTATATCAATTACGTTTCCGTACGCTTTCAAAGTTAACATCTTTACGAAACAATTTTACGTCAGAAATGGTTTTAATCGCAATGGAGTTTTTTGAAGACGTAACTTTTACCGCTACACTAATTCACCCCCCCTCTTAGTGCCGACCACGGACTCTCGATCCTAACAATTGGTTTCAGAGCTTCATTTTTTAATTTGCTTTAACACCCAAATAGAAATGACTCTTTTCGGCTTTCAAGAGGGTCACTCTCTCATTCGTCCTCCCATTTTCAATGGGACGGACTACATTTATTGGAAAACTCGAATGAGAGTTTTCTTACTTTCTTTAGATTTGAATTTATGGCATATAGTCGAATCCAGTTTTCAAATGTCTTCTCTTCCAATGAACTATTGGAATAATTTGGAGAAGAAGACGTTTTCTTTAAATGCAAAGGCTATGAATGCCTTATTTTGCACCTTAGATAAAAACGAGTTTAATCGGGTTTCTACTTATGAAACGACTTTCAACATATGGTACACTCTTGAAATCACACACGAAGGCACTAGCAAAGTTAAAGATTTGAAAATCAACTTTTTAATACATGATTTTGAGCTTTTTAGAATGAAGCCGACCGAAACCATTGTTAACATGTACACCCGTTTTACGGATGTCGTCAATGATTTAAAATCACTTGGTAAAAGCTTTTCGGATTTTGAACTCATTAACAAAGTTTTGCTTTCACTTTCTAAAACTTGGGATTCAAAAGTAACCGCTATTCAAGAATCGAAAAACTTGAACCAATTTCCAATCGAAGAACTAATAGGGTCCTTGATGACCTATGAAATGACGTGCAATGCACGTAAAGAACTTGAGAACCACCTTCCAAAGAACAGGAAGGATTTCGGACTAAGAACACTTGAAGACCACTCGAGCATAAGCTCAAGTGATGGTAAACTTGAACTATTCATGAACTTTAAAAAGTTAATTAAACAAAAATTAAAAAATAAAAAGAATGGAGCTACTTGCTATGAACACAAGAAGAAGTTGCCAAAGGACGAAACGAGCTCATCCGAAGACGAGGAGAAAATCAAGAAAGGCGAGGTGACACACTATGCCTTAACCGCTTACAATGATGAGGTAATCAAAATCCCCTTAATCTATTTTGAAATTACATAATGCTTTTTCATGATGCATTTTCCTTTTTTTATTTAGTTTAGAATAATCTTCATGAAAATTACATGTTTATGATAAACAAATTGATTTTGATTAAAAATGCCTTATGAAATCATGCTTGATGATATAATGATGTTTTGGTACCATGATTTAATTCTATGCATGAGATTTCAAAAATTGTGTTTATTGGTTTTATAATTATGGATGATGAATCTTGCGATTTTCAATTTTCACAGTAATGAAAGTGCTTCATTAATCTTTGTCATAATAAAACTTGCACTTTCGGTTTTAAACATGATACAGTTTTGACATAAATGAAATAAAATCATATGAATTGAAAATTTACGTTCCTCTACCTTATCGACTTTTCACTAAGAGATCAATAAAATTATCTATGCCATTTTGAATCTCTTAAAA
>LVTN01000789.1:63370-76175 GCA_001649415.1 Musa itinerans
TATAAATATATATATATACATATATACATATGACTTATAGTCGAATGGATCTAGATATCCATCCTTTATCAACTTTTGAATCCTTCCCTCATGGATGTGACCTAGCCTACAATGTCACAGGTACGCACTATTCACCTCATCTTGTTTCCTCTTTGACACACTTACATTCATGATATGTTGAGCCAATATAGCATGCATCTAATGTAATAATAGCTCCACCAAGCAGATGTAGGGTGACCTCGCTAACAACTACTACAGCAATTTTTACTCTATTACCCATCTTTAGGTCCATCTCGCCTCTTGCCTATAATAGAAAGAACAATATAGCATGCATCTAATGTAATAATAGCTCCACCAAGCAGATGTAGGGTGACCTCGCTAACAACTACTACAGCAATTTTTACTCTATTACCCATCTTTAGGTCCATCTCGCCTCTTGCCAATCTCCTATGTCTTACCAGAACTTATAATGAATTACAAATATGATAAGCACAACCGGTATCCAATATCCATGTGTTATTATAAGAGTCTAACAAATGGATACCGATCATGAATGTACCTGAAGCTTCTCCAAGCTTCTATTTTGCCCTCCCTATAAGGTACTCTTTGTAGTTCCTCTTCCAGTGCTCATCTTTGTCATAGTGGAAGCACTGGCTTTTATCCTTTGTCGAGTCTTTCTTAGCAACATTTGTTTTACTCGGTCTGCCCTTGCCCTTACCCTTCTTAAGGAACTTTTTTGCCTTCCTTTTCTTTCTGGTCTTACCAGTATAGAGGACTAGTTTCTCTTTCGTGATAGTGCTCTCTACCTCTCTTAATATATTTAGGAGCTTAGGAAGAGTTACATTAAGCTTGTTCATATTAAAATTCATTATGAACTATGAAAAGGAATATGGTATGGACTAAAGCACAAGATCCACACATAGGTTATCCTCTAGGACCATTCTTAGACCTATGAGTTTCTCTATCCACTCAATCATCTTTAGGACATGGTTCTGAATTGGTGTCCCCTCAGTCATCCTAGCACGGAAGAGGCTCTTGAATATCTCATATCGCTGAGTCCTTCGCTGTTCCTCAAACAGTTTGCGGACATGTAGGAGAATGAATCTGGCATCCATCTTTTCATATTGTCTTTGTAACTCAGGAGTCATAGAGCTCAAAATGTAACACTGAGCAAGAATAGAGTCATCTATGTAGGAAAGGAATGACAATTTGTAATATCCTTACCAAATCTTAAACCTACTAGATTAGGTTGACGCAAACTTTAGCAAGGAACAATGATGGTTGGAAGATTGGTTCGTGGGAAATTAACCAAGGATTGGCTGATGGATGGTTTATTCCTAAATCGCTAAAGAGACATATGAAAGCAAAGGATTCTAGGATTTGGAAAATATTATTCTTCATAACCCCTACCAATACTAGGTTCAGGTTCAAGGAGAGCAAGATTCTTGTGATTACCCCATGAAGCTCTCATATAATTACCCTATGACATGATAGTGTTAGATTATGTGACCCTATTTAATTATGTAAGATATATTATAGATATGATTGGATTTTGATAATGGTTATTGGCCAATAGAAAAGAAGTTCATGTTAAAGTATGATTCCTTAAGAGATAACCTTGATGGGAGGAACTCTCCTAATATATTATCCTAGACCCTCTACTCTCGCCTAAAGATAGATAGGACCTCTAGGGGCTAAAAAAGAGGCATCTCATTGCAGTTGAGAGATTAAAGTTTTTCTCTCAATCTTACGACATCTCAATGCATTTGAGAGATTAAAGTTTTTCTCTCAATCTTACTGCATCTCAATGCATTTGAGAGATTAAAGTTTTTCTCTCAATCTTACTACATCTCAATGCATTTGAGAGATTAAAGTTTTTCTCTCAATCTCCCTAACCCATCAATCTAGGTGGTCCTGTGAAAAGATAGGAATAGAGGAGAAGGATCTAGTTCTTCTTGCAGATTGATATCTCAAACCCGACGATGGGGGCGCTTGTAGATCAGATAAGGTTTATTCTTCTAAACAACAATGAAATGTACGTATCGTAATATTGTTAGATCTAATTTATTTGATTTCAATCTTGGCATAAAAGTTTTTCCGCATTACAATTAGCATGATTATAGATTTTATGCTAACAATTGGTATCAGAGCCTAGGTTATTGAGATCAAATATATTAGATCTATTTTTTTTTTTTACGATGCATGAATGATTCATCGGATATTATTGATCTATTTTTTCTATATGATTTGCTCTATCGCTGATTATGAGCAATGTATAATTTTATGTTTGATCAATGAATTTACTGTTTACTATCGATGTTATCGAGGCAGTGATCTTTGTAGATCATTGTCGATAACCCCGCTGAAGAGCTGTGTACCACCCCGCAACCGTGCATCATGGTCGTGTGCGGGTAGCGGTCCACTTGTGAGTAGTGGTGGCACCATCGGTATCCCGCACCGCCTGTGAACACGGTGCTCGTGGAAGGCGATGGCTATACCCCGTGTGAAGGCGGTTGTCGCCCTTATGCGTAATGGGGGCACCCGCAGAAGGCGCTTGCGAAAGGGCGATGGCCACAGATGGTGGCAGCCGCTGCCCCCATGGATAGAGGGCAGCGGCAGCGGCCGTGGGCACGCCACACCCAGGCAGTGGCCGCGCGCAAGTAGGACTCACGCACCGGCGACGGTCACACGCGACCGCTGCGGTAGTTACTGTTGCGCATGGCCACCGCTTAGTGTAGCCTGGCCAACTAACGCATAAGAATATCTAAGGATACTTAGACTTCAGTATAGTTTACAACTAGCGCATAAGAATATCTAAGGATCAATTTAAATTTTCTGATAAGTCATTAGTTGACACCTTAATATGATAGTATTTGAGGAATTCAAGATTATATCCTCAAAATAAATGATAAAGCTGTAAGATCAAGACTCATAATATTTTGAGTACTACTCAAGGAGTAGGTAACACTAAATTAAGGATGAAGCATAAGTCATCTAAGTTTATAATTACTATATAAACTTATAAAAGAATATCTTCATCCTTAATTTAGTTTTACCCACTCCCTGAGTAGTACTCAAAATATTATGAGATATCTTATATTATTAACATTGGGTAATTTAAGAATAGACCTTAATAATTATGAAAATTGTCTTATAAAAGATATATCAACCGAGTCTTGAAAAGATTTTAATATATAGCTTTGTACAGTAAATTATAAAAGCAAAATTTTAGTCAATAGTAAATTCTTTAAAATGACTTGAAAAGAATCAGATAAAGAAGATATTCTTTGTATATGCACAATTGGAAGTCTATGCTAAGCCTGTGTCGGAAAAGATATAAGTTTTATAATTAAAATATTGGGTATATATTAGAGTTACCGAGAAGTAAAAACACTAAAGGACTACAAAGAAAGTAATAAGATATCCCGAATGGACAAAGGATTATATGCTCACATGTATAAAATTATATCAGCTTAAAATAATGGTTATTTTCAGACGTTGATTGTATAAATTACCTCGATAATAGGAAGTCCACCTTACGGTTAATATCTATATCAATTAGAGAGGTAATTTATTACTATTAATAATAGAAGTTGATTTTGTAGCATGCTTTGAGGCCATTAATTAAACTTTTGGACTGTGAAATTTTATCTCAAGACTTTGTGTAGTTAAACTCAATTGTCAAGTTATTGAAGATATTTTATGACATTGTAGTAATTTTCTTCTCTAAGAATGACAAGTACTATTACATCTCTATGCATTATGGTATAAAGTACTTGATGGTTATAGAAGATAAGTCCAGAAACATCTAATGTCAATTAATTACTTGAGTTCCACTATATTGATTGCTGATCCATTCACTTAGGACTTACAACCTAAAGTATTTTGAAAGAACATGTTCTAATGATTGGGTTTGTGAGCAACCCATAAAGGATATGGTGATGCATATTTGAGTTGATACTATAATTGATATTCTTACCTATATACTTGAAGTTATTGGTTTCTGCTATCCTGTTCACAATTATGTATATACATATTATAGTTGAATATGATGACAGGATTGTCTTGACAAGACAAATTATAGGGGTCATTTTGGACTGCATTAGGAAAGGCTAACAGTATTGTGGTACATAGAAGGAAGTGTGACACTGATGACATACAACCGCTATGACTCATATTGTTAGTCAAACTTACTATAGTATTATTATATTTATTGGACTTATTGGCTTTTTTTTAAAATTTACTCGCGTGTATATAGTTTTTCTAAAAAAAAAATTCATAATCCAATTGGGTCAAATAGCCTTTCTTCTAACACTAATATGATAAGTCAAATTTTGATTATTCAATATGTCAGGGACTCAAATCCATGAGTCTAATTTTTTAGCTTCTCTTAAGTTTAGTATCGAGGAGCTGAGTGATTCTGATCTTACAAGAATTATGTTGAAAGTATACCCGACAAAAATTCATTTGATGTTTAGGTCAATAAGAATTTTAAAATTTTGAGAACGGTAAGGAGTATTTTTTTTCTTATGGAGCAAATGACTTATCTAAGAGGTTTTTTTATAGTGCATCGCGGTGAGTGTTGAATGAAAGGAATTAATTTTTCAATGAGCCCTACAGACATCTTTTATAGTGCAACGGGGTTAGTGTTGGATGGAAGGAATTATTTTTTATGAGCCCTGAAGACATGCAACCATTGGACGCTGAAGTTGCGGTGTAACTATTTATGCTGACATCAGAAACCGCCAATTGCCATGCAACGATGAGCGGACCTCCGTGCTGAAGTGGTGTCGACGTCATCATAGGGTGACCATTTGATTGACATCAAGATGAGTGAACAGAAAAACTTTGCTCTCTATGCACTAATCTGGTAATTAGTATATGCCAATTATTAAGAAGCTGTAGACTAATGAGGGCTGTAGACTAATCTGGTTATTAGTATACGAGGGAGTGTGCAGTAAGACATGTCAATTATTAAGAAACTGTAGAGTGATGAGGTCTTTTTTATCCTCTACAGCTACCTATTGTGATAGTGCTCAGAAGACCGGATAAAGCTTCAATCGTAGAACATGCTTCTACGAGGCCATCTCGCTTATATAAAAACGCCAAGTCTCGCTCTACAACTCGGTTGGATCCAACCACGACCGGCCAAGCCCAGCTCGATTACTGGTCGACATGAATCGGGAACTGGGCCAAACCAGAACAAAGAAAGTCTTCTTCTGATGACAATTAAAACGATTTAGGTTCAAAGTAAACCTAAGGCCATAAATGATGTGATTCATTGACATTGGTTCTAACTTTATTTAAAGCTCTAAAACAAATAAACAACTAAAGTCAGTTGAATTGATGCCATATCCTATCCAAAACACAATAAGTTAAACAACCATAAAAGAATTTTAAAAAATGGTCAGATGAATTGAAACATAAAAACCTTCACTATGTAACAATTACCTACATGATATTGTATGTATACAACTCCCTCCTATCATGTTGCAAGGGTACTGCCCTTTTGAACAACTACAGCTTTAGTTGATTCATATGATAATTTGTGCCAACATTTAAGCACCTGGCATATAGACGGCTCATCTATCAGCCAAATGGATTTGAATTAAGAAGTGTCAGACAACCCCTCACCTTGATCAAGGAGTTGAATTAGGGTTTAGAAGTTTCATCATGAAGGTTAAATAGGTACTTGACGAGGTCCTCGGTTCAGGCCAGTTTGCATTCTCTGGCACTTTGATGCATTTATACCCCTGGCCCTTGTATAATCTGATCGCAGACAAGTTGTTCGCATCACAATGCAATGCCATAGATCGGCATCCCCAACTCCTGGCTCGGGCCTCTGCCTTGGCAATGAGCATTTTGGCGATCCCCTTTCGCCTCTCAGCTTTGCGGACTGCAACATTTGATATATATGCTACTCCAGTTCTACAAAGACAAAAAATAAGCATGTCAGAATAACCTCCCACAAGAGATCTTATTAGTTCCTATTAAAAGCTTTTATAAGCTGATAACTGCATCAAGTTAACAAGTCATCCATTAATTTCCTTCTGATGTACAAAAAGATTGCTGCTGGAAAGCAAGCAACGAGGACTATATGAATCATTTGACACAACAAGCATCTACTCATGGTAGCATCAGCTTTACCAAGGATTACTTTTTGAGCATTATTACTGCTTAAGACTTACTAATGGGACGACAATAATGAATAAAGTAATAGTCAATAGTCATATACTAGTTATTGAACCAGAAGCAGTAGGACTATCCAATCTATTCCTAAGACATGAATGCACTATCCATTCTATTCCTATCTTGCCTAGAATCCTAATCCTTCCTCTGATGCTACCACTTAGAAAAACTTTTGAGTTTCTACTACTTGGTTAGACATAATGTGATATAACAGATTTAGATGAAGTGGAACTAATGCACTAGTGCAGAAGGTATATGTAGATTCACCAGGCTGAATTCTTGACAACCAACTGATCATGAGGACTTTGAATTTACCTTCTTTGTCGGAGTGGACCTTTTCTAGGAAGGAAATCAGCTACTGTATCAACTGTAAGAATTCCAGCTACAGATCCTCTGCCAAATTTTCCTTCAAAGCCTCCAGTTTTTAAATCCTCACATTCAACATATATGTTATCATTGACTGGACTATCAAAGACCGCAACAAGACATGTCTTCATACTTCCTGGAGGAACTGATGACCTAGAAAACAATCCCACAAACCGGTTGATCCTCAGCATAAAATTTATTGGGAATTTATGATTTGGAAAGAAACAACTGCAGTGAGTATCTGCCACTTCCCAGTAGTCCTCCAGCTGCACATCTCGAACAGTGACTTCAGGCCATAGGGATGGGAACAATTCAACAGCTTGACCAGCCCTGAAAGTTCCTGCACCAGAGACCAGATTTGAAATTATTCAAGAAATAAACATCACATATGCCCCATAATTCATATAGCAGCAGTGAAGATTTATAATACAAGGACAAAAAGGTTCATTATAACTCTATTAGGTGCATTAATATTCCCTGATGGTCCTCAGCAACTGGATGCTGACCAGCCAAAATCAATTTAATTCACCCCATAATATATCACCAGTAGATTGTTGAAAAATAAGAACACTCCAGAGATGTACTCACCTCACATATCATTCATATAATGGGCATCCTCATTTTACACTCTCCTAAGCTACTTTAGAATAAAGCTGATGTGATCTCCATCAATATACTTGTGCTAGTCTCTTTTTTACTGATCAAGGACGATTCAAATCAGTTCAAGGCCTACTCCAATTCAGCCTAAACTCAATTCTAGTCATACTCCAACTCAAACCCAAGCTCAAAGCTCAGGTTCAGCCAGCTCAAAAACTCAACCCAGCTCAATCGGAGTTGGATTTGAATTGGAAGAAAGTTCCTACTTTAGTTAGGAGTCCTCCCTTCTACAACTAAAAAACGAGGGGTGCAACAGCCCTAAAGAGAAGATCAGCAGCAGCATAAGAAAGAGGAGTTGGCAGCTAAAAGAAGAGGAGAAAAGGAGAGGCAGCAGCCTCAAGAAGTCCGAGCTATCACCCACGAAGTCCAAGCTATCACTCAAGAAGTACCAGCTTGTTGCTCAGAGATTCTCTTCTTAGTTGCATGTTTAGGTATTACTTTACAAAAGCAATTTAGATTGTTGTCCCTTTTGGTATTCATATTCCTATTACATCTCTCTCTGAGTCCTCCCAAAATGTAAATCTGTTAAGAGGAAGGATCACGATCATCGAATCCTTTTCCAAATGAATAATGTCATAGCAACGATCCTCACTTGCCAATGGTTACCACCAAGCAAGGATATAAAGATTCAGGAGAAGAAGGTTAGGAGTTGGCGTTTCAACACTGATCGCTAACGAAAAAGATGACAATGGCAGAAAGTACTCCAATAGTATCGTACTTTTCTGCCCAAGTTAGAGCGGTCTCGCAAAAGATGGAGGGCATGCTAGATTGGATCCGATCCCAAGCCAACACGACTGTTAAAAACGACGATGACGACATGGAACCGATGGAGAAGGCAATGTTTCCACCTTTTCGAGTCGAGGCTTGGATGGGTATCCCCACCTACAATGGCTGCATCAATGTAATGGTGTTAAATAGCATGGCTAAATCAACTAAACACCTGCTTTACCCCATACGGGAACAAAGACAGTCATGCTCGTACGACACAAGTTGACCAGCCATGCTCTAACATGGTGGAACACCTACCTACGTGCCTACAGCGATGAACAATTTAAAAGACTTATCCGACAAGACTTTTATCTGATGGACTATTTCGAATATTAGTGGAAAATATAGCACAACTTGCATCAAGGACGATTCCAATTAGTGGAAGAATAAACCGAGTTTCAACAAGCAGTGGCACTCAAAATCTCTCTTGACATCAACACAATGATGATGAATTTTACTACTGGTTTGCATGTCCAAATCAGCACCGAATTGAGCCTCTTCAAGGTTCACAACATCTTGAGTGCTAGTGGGACAGCCATGGCAATCAAAAGGAATAACCGAACCTGCAGTGTAAGGACTATAGAGAAGGATAGAGAGTGCTCCTCGAAGGCCAAGAAAAATTGAACAGCAAGAATCCTTAAAGAGAAGTGACATCTTCTATGATCATTATAAAGTTACAAGACATATAACTGAAAAGTGCTAGAAAGTTCACCAAGAACTCTTTCTGAAAAGTAAAAGAAGAACGACTAAAGTTGACGAGCAGCATTGACGAATAGCAATTGCAACTGTTAACGAATATAAATAACCGAACACTATCATGAACTTAGCTATAATTGCCTAATTCGTGAGGCACCCTTGTGATATTTGTCCACAAAGGATCAGCCTAAAAGCAACCTCGTATAGGTCTCAAAGAACATACAAAATAAAAAGAAAATGAGTAGTGAACAAATCCCGACATCTTGCGGAAGGGCACAGTAAACAAGCAATCAAGAAAACACTTAGAGAAAGAGACAGCAATTGAAAACAAGGATTTTGGAAGGGAAAAAGATAGTCGCAAGTCCACAAATGACTGCTCAACTAGGTGTTTGAGTGTAAGACACATCTACGCACATTTTGCATACAAACTTGTGAATCTAAATAGAGCCCAACACTACTCCAAAGCCCCATCTAGCCCTATACCACCCAGGGGTTCTAGGGGTCTGAGATGGCTAGTGTTTTGCACTGCATTACAAGCTTGAGAAATCAGGCTGCAACATGAAAATGGGGCTGTTTCAAGCTAGTTTTGCCTAGTTCCACGAGCAACTGCTGTGCAACCATGCAAACTTCCTAGGCTTATAAAAACTAAGCAAAAACATAATAACCAGGCAAAACACAATGCCAAACTACTATATAAGCAAACATAAGCAACAAATGGTCCAAAAAGAAACATAGATTCAAATTCAAATTGTCAACTCATCAAAATTGTTTTCAATAGATTCAAAAAGAAACATAGATAGATTTATCAATCTCTCCTTTTTTGAAAAAAATCGATAAAGTAGAGAAAAAAAAATTTTTTAAGAGAAAGCTTTCCTCTTTTTAGTTGTTTCAATTCATGTGATTTATTTAATAGAAGCATGTCTTTTTCATTTATGCCAAATAAAAACATGCATCAACGTTTAAAACCGAAAAAGAACTTTCATTACGGTAAAGAATAATAATCCATAAATCATAAAAATCATCATACATAATTTCGAAAGATAGACTCATTAAGCATGATATCAAATTATGGGCATGATACCAAAACATGATTTCTTTGAACATAAAGAATTTTCAATCAAAATCGGAAATCATCAAGATACATATTATTTCTTCTTAAAAACATACATAGGATTATCATTAGATTTAAATCTAATATTTTGTTGTATTTTCATAAAACATGCAATTGTTATTTTCATTTTCAAAATTAACTAGAAAAAGAAAAGCATGATCCCCTTTTATTTATTTATTTTTTGTATTTTATATACTAATTTAAAAACAACATATGAAATGCATCAAGTAATTTCAAAATAAATTAAGGGGGTTTCGGGTGAGTCATTTACCTCATCGTCGAGTGTCGTTAAGGCGAAGTTCGTCATTTCATCTTCATCGGTTTGCTCCTCGTCAGCGGATGAGCTCGATTCATCCCAAAGTGCTTCATTCTTCTTGCGTTCATAGCAAGTAGTTGCGTTCTTTTTAAGTTTACTTTTAATTTTTGATTCTTGTTTTAAAACTTTTTAATCTTTATTGTGAGAAGTTCAAGTTCACCATCACTTGAGCTTTCGCTTGAGTGGTCTTCTTTTGTTCTAAGTACAAAATCCTTCCTATTCTTTGGAAAATTGTTCTTAAGTTCATCATATGCCACATTGGTCATTTCGTAGGTCATCAAAGACCCAATAAGTTCTTGAATTGAAAAAGTATTCAAATCCTTGGCCTCTTGAATGGCCGTTACTTTAGGATCCCAAGTTTTAGAATGAGATCGTAAAATTTTATTAACAAGTTCAAGATTCGAAAAACATTTGCCAAGAGCTTTTAAGCCATTGACGACATCCGTAAAACGGGTGTATATGTCAACAATGGTTTCGCATGGCTTCATTCGAAATAATTTAAAATCATGTATCAAAAGATTTATCTTAGAATCTTTTACTCTACTAGTGCCTTCGTGTGTGATTTCAAGAGTGTACCAAATATCGAAAGTCGTTTCGCACATACAAATTCGATTGAATTCATTTTTGTCTAAAACACAAAATAAAGCATTCATAGTTCAAGCATTTAAAGAAAAAGTTTTCTTCTCCAAATCATTCAATTCTTTTATTGGAGTATAAGACTTTTTAAAACCATTTTCGATAATATTCCATAAATTCAAATCCATAGAAAGCAAGAAAACTCTCATTCGAGTTTTCCAATAAATGTAGTCCATCCCATTGAATATAGGAGGACAAACGATTGAAAAACCCTCTTGAAATCCGAAAAGAACCATTTCTCTTATGTGTTAAACCAAATGAGAAATAACGTGGCTATGATACCAACTGTTAGGAATGAGTCGACACTAGGGGGGGGGGGGTGAATTAGTGCAGTGGATAAAAACAACGGTTTTGAAAAACTCTGAAAAACTTCGTACGATGAAAAACTGTATCGAAAATATACTTGACTTGAAAGCGTATGGAAGCGTAATGAATAAGTAGAGCAGTTTACAGTATGTAAATGGCAACAATAGAAATAAAAACCAAAGAACACCCCAATTTTATAGTAGTTCGGTCGTCCGACCTACATCCACTCCCGATACCTCCTCCAATGAGGTCATCGGCTTCCACTATTGATCTTTCTTGAAGGGCAAAGATCAATCACCCCTTTACAGAACTTTCACAAGTGGCTCACTCTCCTTTTACAAACTTTCACACTTAGAAACTATGGAGGTGAACTCACAACTTTTGCAAGCTATTTCACTATAGTTTCGGATCAGTTCCTATCACTTCTCTTCTTTTACCAGCTGAGAAACAAGGGGTATTTATAGCCATCAATTGGCTTCAAAATTTGAGCCAAAAAAGGTCTCATCCCGGGTTTCGTGAAATTATGAGATCTGACAGATGGATGTGAAAACCGCATTCCTCAATGGGAACCTCGATGAGGAGGTGTATATGATACAACCCGAGGGATTCGTGTCCAAGGACTGCCCAAATAAGATGTGCAGGTTGCTTAGATCCATTTATGGACTAAAGCAAGCTTCCCGAAGTTGGAACATAAGATTTGATGAGGCAATCAGATCTTATAACTTCGTTAAGAACAAAGATGAGCCTTGTGTATACAGAAAGGTAAGTAAGAGCGCTATCACCTTCTTTGTGTTATATGTGGATGATGACATCTTGATCATTGGGAATAATGTAGGAATGTTATCCACAGTAAAGACTTGGTTATCTAGACACTTCTCCTTGAAGAACTTAGGAGAAGCATCCTATATCTTAGGGATTTAGATCTGTAGAGATAGATCCAAAAGAATGCTTGCTTGTCCCAGTCTAGGTACATAGACACCATTGTCAAAAAGTTTGGCATGGAAAATTCCAAGAAAGGTCTCATACCAATGAGACATGGGATATCGCTTTCTACGAGTATGTCTCCAAAGACTCCTGAAGAAAGGGCAAACATGGATATGATACCCTATGCATCAGCAATAGGGTCTATCATGTATGCCATGCTATGTACCAGGCCTGATATAGCGCATGCTCTGAATGTCACGAGTAGGTATCAGGCGGATCCAAGCTTGGAGCACTGAAAAGCAATAAAGTGTATCCTTAAGTACTTGAGAATGACTAAGGATCTTTTACTAGTATATGGAGGTAGTAGCCTGATGTCGATGATAGCAAGTCGAATTCGGGGTATGTGTACACCCTGAATGAAGGAGCAGTGTGCTGGAAGAGTTCCAAGCTAGATACTACTACTGACTCGACCACAGAGGTAGAGTACATTGCTGTAGTAGAGGCAGTAAATGAGGGAGTCTAGATGAAGAAGTTCATCATAGATCTGAGAGTCGTGTCGGGTAGCAAGTAGACGATTTCCTTATATTGCGACAACAACGGGGCGATTGCTCAAGTAAAGGAACCCAGGTCTCAACAAAAGTGTTCTGAGGAGGTTCCTCCTAATCAGAGAGATCGTGACCCGAAGAGATGTAGGAGTGGAAAGAGTTTCATCCGAAGATTACATTGTAGATCCACTGACAAAGCCGTTGTCTCAGATTGTCTTTAAGCGTCACAGGGGTCTGATGGGGATCAGACACATAGATAGTTGGCTTTAGGTCAAGTGGGAGATTGCTAGT
>LVTN01000789.1:87807-110260 GCA_001649415.1 Musa itinerans
AAGCAGTTAAAAGAATTTTTAGATATCTTAAAGGAACCACTAATCTAGGATTATGGTATCCAAAATCTGAAAACTTTGAATTAATTGCTTATGTTGATGCGGATTTTGGTGAATGTAGATTAGATAGAAAAAGTACATCCGAAACATGTCAATTCTTAGGACATGCACTTGACTCTTGGTCTTCTAAGAAACAAAACTCGGTTGCCTTATCTACAACCGAAACCGAATACATAGCGGCTAGTGCATGTTGTGCACAAATCGTATTGATGAAATATACATTAGAAGATTATAGAATTTATCTTAAAAATATTCTCATAAAATGTGATAACATAAGTGCAATATGTTTAACAAAAAATCATATTCAACACTCTAGAACTAAACATATTGACACTAGGCATCACTTTATACGAGATCATGTTAATAATCATGATGTAATCTTAGAATTCATTGACACGAAACATCAATTGATCGATATCTTTACAAAACCTTTAAATGAAGAATAATTTAATTTCATTAGAAGAGAGATAGGCATGTTAAACTGTCCGAATACATGAGTTGTTATATTTCTTTTTCGGACTATCTTTATGTATTTCATGAATGGAGCTTTCATGAATTTATGTCGTATCAAGTTTACTCCATACCCTTGCTCCATCACGTAATGATGTTTGAAACATTTAGTCCCTTCACCGATTGAACCTATTGATAAATGTCAATGCATCTTTCATGGATTTCACTATTATGATTTCTTATTAAGAAATAGATTTAATAAAGTTTTATTCATGGATTTCTATTTATCCTTTCTCATGAACTCTTCCTTACTCTTCTCATGAAAGAAGAATTTTATGAATTTTAGTATGTGATGATCACTTGCAAGAATAGGGATTTGATCCTTTCCATGAATCCCTTCTCTTTGTTAAAATTGAAGCATGATTTAATAAAACTCATTTATTGTTTTTAACCTGATTCAAATCATTTCACAAATTTGGTTCTTAGTGGATTCCTTCCTTACCTTCTTCCTCATACAAAGTTTTGATGATAAAGGGGGAGAAGTTGATGGAATCTCTCTCTTTAATGTTGAGAACTTTTGAATGTTATCATGGCAGTATCGATTGGATAAATTAGTATGAAGCTTGTTTGAATTTTTACCACACTTACATTGTTAAATTATTCTCCTTTTTATTGATGACAAAGAGGGAGAAAAATACCAAAATGTGATAAATTGATAACAAATTGGCATTGTAAATGTATGCAATGTATCTTATCGTTAATGATTATCATAAATATACTTGTATGTTTTGCAAATGCTTGAAACATAACACATCGTAAATGCATGAAACATATCAAAATGTATTTGATATGCATTGTAGATACTTGAAATATTTCATGAATACTTGATAATTGTCTATCATAAGGTATCATGAGCTTAACTTGCAATTTACAATTGATACCATGGAATGATGAACTGCTATCTTTGTCATCTTGCTATATTTCAAATTTGTATCATACTTGAAAATGATGATTGTCTATCATCATTGGACTTGAAAATGGATATCAAGCCTTGACATCATTTTTTACGTAGCATCGTATTTTGAATTGGTAAATCATGATAAGTATCATGATGTGCATGCTGATAAGTTTAAATGAACTTAACTTATCGGTTTGATGCTTGAATTCAAAGGCCTTGAATTCAAGAATGAATTTTCTCAAGTATAGCATATAGATAGGGGGAGTTAAGGTTAACTTCATCATCAATTAATTGTCATCATAAAAAAGGGGGAGATTGTTGAATCTCGGATTTTGATGATGAAATCAATTGGTAAATTATTTGATCTAATTTATATATTGAGAAAAATGTGCAAGATTAACTACGATAGCAGTAATACATAAAGCAGGTGTTGTGCCGGAGTCAAGATCGAGACTTCGTTGGGAGTTCGAGAGTTCGTCGGAAGTCCGGACGTTCGTCGGTAGTCCTGTCAGAACTAACCCAGAAGTCCAGGAGCTTGCCAAAGAAGCTCGTCGGAACTCGCCAAGAAAATCGTCGTGAAGTCCAGGAGCTTGCCAGAACTTCGCCGGAACATTGCCGAGAGATCGTCGGAAGTTCGCCGAAAGATCGTCGGAAGCTCCCCGGAAAAACAATTGACGTACCGGAACTAGAATACTTTGTTAAATGTCTTAATTATCATAGTTAGATAGTAGATTGAGTTAGGATTGGGAGGTGATCCCACTAACTCAGTTAAGGGCCAATTGGGCCCTAAATAGAGCTGAATTGGGCCGAATTGAACAGCCCATTCAGCACCTGAAATCACGGCCAGCGGTGGCACCGCCTAGTGACCCAGTCTCCCAGGTGGTATGGGTGGTGGTATCGCCGACAGTTAATGCTGATAGCGGTGGTACCGTCGGCAGTTAATGCTGCCAACGGTGGTACTGCCCCTGTCAAGCGGTGGTACCGCTAGAGCTCGGTCTCCAAGCTTTGTCAGGCGATCGTACCACCCAGAGTGGGAAGTGGTACCGCCTAGTGTCAGGTGTCAGGCGGTGGTACCACCCAGTAATGGCAGTGGTACTGCCAGTACCCCAAAATCTAGGGATGTGACACTTTTTGGCTCCAAGTTTAAAGTCCTTGGGGCATATAAATACCCCACCCTTTTCTACATGAAAGGGTACAAAAGTATTGGCATAATCTTGAATCTTTGAAGTGTTAAAGTGTTGTAAAAATGCTAGAGTCCTCCTCCCTTTTTAAGTGTTGAGAACATTCAAGAGAGGTGTGAGGTTTGTAAGGGTTCTCTCCTAAACCCGTGAAAAGGAGAAAGAGCTGTAAAAGGTGGTTGGTCTTCGCCTATTGAAGGAAGACCATTAGTGGACGCCGATGACCTCGACGGAGGAGGAATCGGAAGTGGATGTAGGTCACAACGATCGAACCACTCTAAATTCTGGTTTGCTTTTCTATTTGTGCAATTTACATTACTGCAAACTTCCTTAACCTTCTCTTTGCACTCTTACGAAAGCTTTTACGTTCAATATCTTTACGAAACGGATTAAATCGAAACGAATATTTTTCGGAAACAACGCTTTTTTCATTGCACTAATTCACCCCCCTTTAGTGTCGCTCTTGATCTAACAAACTCAATTAGGGGCCAACTGGGCCCAAAGTGAGGCTAGTTTGGGCCAAGAGAAAGGCTCATTCAGTGACCCAAAAGTTGGGTCAAGCGGTGGCACCGCCGGTCCAAGCGATGGCACCACTAGTGGCTCAATCTTCGAGACATAGTCTCCAAGACTGTGTCAGGCGGTAGTACTGCCAGACTGGGTGGTGGTACCGCCCAATGTCAGTGCTGCAGGTGGTGGTACCGCCAAAACCCAGGAAACCCGGGATGAGACCTTTTTTGGCTCAAATTTTGAAGTCATTTGGGGTCTATAAATACCCCAACTATTCATACATAGAGATGCAAAAATTAAGTACGAAAATTGAGTTGAAAGGGGGGAAAGAATACTTGAGAAAAATTATGTAATCTCTCTTAGGATTCTAGAGTCCCTTCTTCCTAGTATTTAGAAAGTTCTTCTAAAGGGATAAGTGAAGTCTAAGAAAGAGAGGTTGTGAAGGTTCTCTCCTGAGCCTATTAAAAGGAGAAAGAGTGTAAAAGGATAGTTGATCTTCGCCCATTAAAGGAAGATTGGTAGTGGAAGCCGGTGGCATCGAGTGAAGAGGAATCGGTAATGGATGTAGGTCACGACGATCGAACCACTATAAAACTCGGTTTGCATTTACTTTAAGCTCTTTACTTTTATTGCAAACTGCTTTATTTACTTATTCACTACGCTTCCGTACGCTTTCAAGTTAACATCTTTCCTATAGGGTTTTTTATCGAACGAAAGTTTTTCAAAATCATGATTTTAACGAAAGCACTAATTCCCCCCCCCCCCCCTCCCTCTTAGTGTCGACTCGATCCTAACAGTACCACCGCTTAACAGAGCCTCGGAGACCGGGCTCTGGCGGTTCCACCACCTAACAGCCATTTTTGGCCGGTGGTACCATCGCCCAGACCTCCTGGGAGGTTGAGCCTCAAACGGTTACACCGCCCACTCTGGGCGATGCCACCGCTTCGCATGGCTCCAAGTGGCCGAGTGGGCCATCCATCCAGCCCAACTCAGCCCTAACTTTGGCCCAATGGCCCCCTAATTGAGTTAGTCTAATTCCAACCCAATTATAACTTAAAACTATTTCGATCTAGACAATTATTACATTGCATTAATCACATGTTTTCCAGCATATCATTGGTTCATCGCCGCATCGTCCTCTTTTGCAGCCTTTTGCCCAATCGACATGTTGACTTCCGCAACTCCGATCTCCTTAGCGCAATGTCCGCTCTTCGAGGCCCGATGCCCGAACTCATGGCACAAAGCCTTCTGTCGACACATCGACCGATCCTCCGACTCGACGTCAAATCTTATGACATGTTCCACTCTGGTCAAACATTGATTCTTCCTGCTTTAATTGTCTCTTCATGATCGAAGCTAGTCCTGCATCACTCAAAACATAGATTAGATCATAAACTCTATCAATTGTTTCATCATTAAAATCCGAGATTCAATACATACAAGTCCTGACGTCTCGTAGAAAGGTGCAATAAATAAGCAATTCAACAAACACTTAGAGAGAGAGCAAGGGAAACCAAGGACTTTGGAAGGGAAAAAGATAGTCACAAGTCCACAAACGACCACTCAACCGGGTGTCAAGGTGTAAGGCACATCTACGCACACTTTATGTCAAACCAAAGTTTGATTCAAACTCTAGTTGAGTTGAACTGATCTTTTGACCGGTATCTAATTTGAGTTGAACTTGAATGAGACTTGAGTTGACTTGAATCTGATCATTGAGCTCACATTCAAGCTTTGAGTTTGGTTTAGTTGGATTGGGATTGATTTGGAGTTCGACTCGAACTCCGGTTGAGCCAAATTTGAGTGCACTCAAACTTGAGTAGATCGTACTGGATCAATATCAGTCATCTTGGCACCCTCGAACCCCCGAGTGGTTTTTATCCATCACTCATTTTCAAAATCTAATCAATTTTCCCTTTTGTAGGTCCTTCAAAACCTCTAGAAGGTCGCCTTTAGACAGACCCCTTGTGGACAGATATTGCAATGATACATCACGACTTAGGCAATTCCAACTAAGTATCATCACCTTTTGATGTATTTTCGTTGCCCTAGTAAAGTTGAATATTTTTATAAAAATAAATATAGAAAAAACACATATATCTAAGTAGTATATCCATCTTGTCAAATGAGCGCATTCAAGGAAAACATAATTCTGCTCAAAATCCTAAAAGTATTTGATGATTCTAATATTTTATCTAAATCAGATAGTATGAGGAACTAATGCACACTTAGGTGAATCTAACAAGTACCATATCCAGCAAGTATTTAGAATACATATGGCAAGAGATTTTTAAGTACCCACATTCAATAGATGGCATCTTCGAGAGGGATGAGCAACGCATGCAAATTCAATAACCTATAATCTATCCTAATTTGATCCACAAAATAAATCCTTTCCTACATCATCCACTCTCCAAAATGAAGTCATACTTATAGTCAGTTGCCTTTGGTGAAAATCTATCAAACTTCAATTTAATCTGCTACTCATCCATATCAAGCTAACCCTAGTTGTACAACCAACTTATTTTTTAAAAATACAATGGGAGAGGAAGAGGGGAGAAAACAAAGAACGAAAAATTAAAAGAAAAGTGATCACCCATTTTAGCAGTGGACTGTAATATACTCACCCATTTAGAATGCTGGATTGAGAGCAGTATGTAAATTTCTCTTCCATCAAGCTTTGTGTACACATTATAATTTCCTGATAGAGAACTACAATTTCTTCCCGTTTCTCATTCTTTATAAAAAACAAATAAATAAACAAAACAACAAACTACAGTTGCTAAACCAGTTGCTAATATAATCAGAGAGTAATATCAGTCAAATCTCTTCAAAACAGAGACAATCTTCCACTTATGTGATGAATTCAAGGTCGTGTTCATGGAGAATGTTTTAAAGAAAGGAAACAAAATCTTGATAACAATATCATCTTATAACCAATTGTTGGAAAATTATTCCCCATCTTCCACTGCCTTTATCTCCTCACCCCCAGGAAAAGCCATCACATCAATCCACATATGGTACCAGTCTTTAATCACTTTTAGTTGCTACAGTTCACCTAAACTCATCCTCAACAAACCAATAGTTTTTCCAAAGACAGTGTACCATATTGACATAATAGTCATAAGATACATAACATATCTTAATGAAAAACAAACGTTCAAAAAGAAACTTCTTTTAATTTGCATACACCCATGTTTTGGTCACAATAATTTAAATTGCAAATGAAATATAGAATTGCTTCACATCAGTGAAAGTAGACTTGTAACATGCCTGGAAAACTATCAGTTTTTGGTAAAGAATGTTAACTATAAGCATTTGGTATCTTTTTTAAAAAAAATTAATGCCCCAAACTGCAATCCCATATTTTTCAGAAACTTAAAACCTCTTTGGAATTCAAAGACGAGGTGCATCGATCTGGAATATATTGATGCATCATAAGGTTCAACAACTTAATGGTTAGGATTTTTCTAGTCACCAACACAGTTGACTTATATCTGACCTTTCTGGGTAACTTTTGGATAGCCTATGAAGAGATCATGAGCACTCAAACATGCCTAATGATTGTTTCACAACAGTTGAAACATGTGAAGTATAATGATGTGTCTGTCAATGCAATAAAGAATATTCTTCTTATTCTGTTATGATTATCCCCAGAAGAGAAAAGTTGCTTCAGAACATACGTATAGACTGGAAATGGCCACCCAAAAGGTCAAGAGATCAGGCCATTCAAGTCTAATTTGTTGATATTCACCTAACTTGCTTAGATAACAAAATTTTGCCATTCTCAGATGGTGACCATGATCTGGAAAGCTAAATTCAAGTCCAATATATTTGACAATAAGACTGACCCCAGTTTTCAGCATCAAAATCCATTGTATTGACGACAAATGGAGTCCATGAAGGAACAATTCATGGATTGGGAATCTAATTTTCTGACAATAGTAGCAAGTAACAGTTCTGTTTGTTTACGAGAATTTTCTATTTATTTCTTGGTTGAAAAATACTATATTCCAACTTTAACAATGTTTAGAATTTGATAAAGGAAGCTGACAAAATTACTCAATAACCAATTTTTCATTATACTGAGTCTTAATCTTCTTCTTGCCTACTATTTGTGCATGTTTTTCTCCAGCTCAGTATTTCTTTTGATCTAGCATCATATGGGCTTGTTACAATGTTGCTAGTAGGAGCATTAACATTTACCCTGTGATAAGATAAAACAAATAAAAAGGGGTGATAAGATGAGATGAGAGGTTGCGTGCGGTTGCAACCACCCATCCAAACCTACGTGTAGGGTGGTTGCAACCCACGCAATCTCATTTCATCGCACACGGTTGGCGTGAAGGACCTCCTCTTAAGCCTATATAAGGGGCACTGAGATGCAGCGTTCAAAACCATCCAAACCAGTGGAGAGTGCAGTGAGAAATAGAGAAGGAAAGAGAAAAAAGAGAGAAGTGACGAGAGAGTCTTCTACTTCATTTGGTTCCTCCCTTTTGTGAGTTTCTCTTCTTTAGCTTTTTCTATTACAAGAGAGAATGTGTCTTGTTTATCCTTATATTAGGGAGAAGGTTGTAATCTCATCTTTTATAGTGAATACCTTCTAGCTTGCTTGGCCATGGATGGTTCCTTCAACCATTGAGAGTTGTACTACGTTATATCTTGATATTATTATTTTAGTTGGTTTTGATCTTTGGCTTTATTGTTTAAGCTTGATATTGCTTGCCGGCATGCCAACTGAAGGTCTGGCTGCTTGTACTTTGCCTTACTCCTAGGGTTTGTGTTTCAAATCATAATGACGAACCAAAAAGCAAAAAAATGATGTGCAACTTAACTGACAATAGGAATAAACCCAATTGCAACAGATACAAGACAGCTGAAAGTCAAAATCCGATCAATCTTCTACAAAAGCAGAATTTGGAGGTCGAATTTCGGAAGATGAACGCATTACCGGTAAGTTATATACCTGTCGAGCATTGGAAGAGTCCTCCTGTGCCGCAACCGTTGCTGTTCCGAACCCCAGGAAGGAACAAAGGAAGCGTTTTCTGGCGCAGAGGAGACGATGGGAAGGAGAACCGAAGAGAGGGCGATGAGGAGCAGGACAAAGACGGCGTGAGGGCCATCAGACTCTCGTCTCGTCCACCGTGCGCGCGAGCGAACTAGTTATTGTTGATTTAGTTATGTAGCCTTCCGCTAGCCTTCCGCGCTGACCTGGCTGTCGGGCTCGGTCGATCAGCTTCGCGGTCAATCACCCCAGCCATCGTGGATGCCTGAACAATTTCCAAAACGACATCGTTGCTTGCGCTCTTTATTAAGCGCACTAGATAATAAGTTGCAATCGATCGGTGATGCATCGACCTGATCCGCCCCGATTGAACCAAATTTGATTGGTAATTTTTTTCAGAGGATATATAGTTTTCAAGGACAGAAACCGCATCACTTATCCTGTCTTGGAAACACCGCCGACCACTCGAGCAACAAGCAGCCATAGCCACTTTCTGCTCGTGTACGATAACAGCAAACCAACTTAAATCTACCTCCAAGACACCTTTCATAGATAAGCTAGTGGGTCGAGTGCACTGCATCATGAGTCCACAGATACGCAGAATAGTAGGCTAAAATACATGTTTAAACAGGAACTATGCAAACTGAATGTAACAGGCATCTCAAAAACTACTGATTGACAGTATTATCTAATACCAGGATTATCAGTTGAGAAAATAATAGGGGGAACAAGTTACAGGGCATGACTGGCTGGTCTGTATGACAAAATTATAATATCAGTACATGTACATCTGTTGCCAGTTGCACCTCTGAATAAATGCTACTGTACACGTACCACTGCTCTGAGAATACTACTGTATACAATTAACTTGCTATTCCTGAACAACGCCTACCTCAGGTTCCATGCGCCAATGACTCTTGCTGAACTCCAACCTCGCAGTTTCATCTTCATGGGGCTTGGGTAGTTCTGGAACTTTGACAAGGTTCCTCTTGATTGCACCAACCTCTCCATTCATGGCTCTCCTTACCTCAACATCTACACCAACAAACTCGGCATCCTCTTCAAACAAACAAGGTGTAGTCTGTTCTGCTTTTGCCAACTCAACAGATTCTGATGCACTCACAGTGCCCTCAAGTGCAAGCTCACCAACAGTGCTAACTGATGCTGTGTTTACAGCAGTTTCTGTGGAGTTTGATTGAGTTGAAACATCAGTAGATCCATCCACCTGAATATCTGAAGCTTCACGCCAACCTACCCATTCAGGCAGCTGTTGATCACCAAAGAGATCCTCATTCTCATCTGTATCAAATCGGAAAAGGCTCACATCATCTGCAACATTTAGTTTTGTCACATCTGTTGACAGCTCACTGAGAGATGCATCCTCTCTAGATGTAACGTGAGCCATAAAACCTGAACCAGAACCAGAATACTCATTTTCGGGCATCTCAGCTTTGGTGAACTCCTCAACTCCGACCACCACCTCATCATCACTGCTGTCACCACCATTGGATGTATCATTTAGATTGACATCATCCATCCTTTCAAGGGTTGTGACATTCGTAGGCTCTGTGGCACTTTCATCATCAAATGCAAACCAGTTGGAGTTTGTGAAAAGACAACTGTGATATAAAGGAAGAGAAGAAAAGTCAACCAAAAATCATGGTACAAAAGAAAGAGCACAGCTTAGATGATCGTGCACCTCTGATTATCACCCCCAAGCCTCAAAGAAGAAATGACGACTCCAGTAGATACTTCATCTAAGTATACATCCTGCAATTATTGTTTGAGTAGATCAAGATTATATAAATGTGACAAAAAAATGCTCCCTCAATAACTTTCTATGATACACATTCTTGTAGTAACAAAGCTATTATTTCTTTAATGTACAACAAAACATGGTACAACAAAATTACAATACTCTTCTGTTGTAGATTACATCAAGATAGCACTAAAACTCGTAAGGCATGAAATCTTAGCTCAGCAAATGAAAGAATAATAGAATTTGATAAGTAAAACAAAACAAAACCCAAGAGTTCTTGTAAGATGGAAATCTGACAAGAGCTTAATTAGTTGGGAATTTAAAAAAGTAGTCTTTTACTTAGAGTTGTCAATCAAGTGTACTAGACGTCACCTACACCAAAGAGCAAAAATAGGATCAAGTTTTACTATGATTTTTATGATATTGGACAAATGATCCTTCAAAGATACAACATAGAAAAAGCCTTTTACAAATGTTGTGCAATATGCACTTAAATGTTCAAAGCCATTTGATTATTCTGGGCCCTTTTTTTTTGCAAAGATTCTAGGCATTTTGCTTACAGTAAACATTGTGTTAACATAAGCAATCTATGACACTAACTGTTCAATACCACATTATGCTAACATAACTACAACTAATATGTCTTGTAGCAAAAGTATATAACTACAACTAATTTATGCCCAGAAAAATGCATTTCTGTTATTTTCCACCAGCAAAACATTCATATTCAACCTTAAAGAATCTCTACCTACAACATAAATTACAGTAAGATTCTTCTTCAAAGGAAAAATCTGTTTGACCTCTTAGAATAAAACCTAGTCAAAATGTTTTGTATACTTTCAGTATGCAATATACAACACCAATTACATAAGGAACTGACTTCCAGCTATAGTATATTATGTGATGTTTTAGTTTGACATAATGAGAAATCACCAGCACCATTTCAAGATATAGTATAGTGCTTTTTCCTCCCTTTGGAAAAGGAAAGGGCTAAGAAAATCAATATAAACTAGATGTATGACAGAAAGAAACATATATTACATATAACTCATTATCTCGATTAAGAGAAACATGGGCTGGAAAACAAAACTACTTTATCATTGTTTAAATAGAGATAACCAGAAACCAAAGACTGCTCTTAAGTCTTAACTCATAGGTATGCTACATCTAATCTTACTATTTACCTCATCCATGTCAACATTCTCATAGACTCGATATCGAAATGCTTGGCTTAGATTGTTTGCTAAGGCAGCAATGTCATAATCTCTATCATGAAGCTCTTCCTCGTCACTATCTCTTGGTCTTTCCTGTAGCGATGTAGGCCGACTACACAAATAGAACATATTTAAAAAATATCCAGGCATATGAAAGCATGATTCAGCAGGAGATATCTTGCAACTTTAATTTTCTTTAACAAGTAAAATTGATAAAAGGTTAACGTGTCATTGAATTGTGAGGCTAATTCAGCTTTAGACGTTCGAAGTCCTCTTCTGATATGTTAGTTAACCACAATTATCATCAATTTAACACTTTATCAACCATCAGAAAAGCATTTTTCATTGCAGAATGATGCTCACCCACAGGCCCAATGATGAACATTTTCCACCGCATTCCGTTCACACAGCACATTTGTTTGCCAATCAATCCATTCCTCGGATTCCTATTAAAGAAACCAAAAATAGAGCGGACAAACAGTTAATAACTGTTGTGAATCTTATACATGAAAAAATATTTACAGTAAAGACAATCAAATCATGAATTATGCAATATCTGGGAGCCATCACATTTAGCCTTCCCGTGATTTGTTCCTATCACCTCTCTTGATGCCAATATCTCTGTCCTACCTCAGATTATAGGCCTTAACTTGGTACATCCTAGTTAGGCACAATGATACTACACCTCTCCTCACAGAAGCCTTTGCATTTTTCAATTGAACATCTTAGAGAAGCCTCCATAAATTTGGGACTATTGAGTCCATTGCATTTTTCATATGAAAATTTCATCTAGCTGTATCTTTCTTGATAGTACATACTATCATCTCAACATTTTCATTCATGCAGCTTCCATTATATTTTAAGATCCAAAGAGGTTAAATATCTAAAAAATATTTTTCTGTAGAATAATAACAATAATAACGAGATCTTTGAATGCTGAAGTGAACAAGGCTTATCAAGTAATCATTGGAACTAATGAGAAATAAGCTGCTTGTTTGTAAGAATAAATATTGATGCATATAAAAGAATTTGAACTGGAAGAAGTCCGCTGCTGACACAAACAGGTCAGTAACTAATTGGTTGAAACAAGTCTTCAGTTGTGGAAAAGGTCACCTCTTCAAGTATCATTTTTGTTTTTTTCTCGAGTCAATTTAGGTCTATGGTGTATCCTTCATAATCTAATGATGCTCAACATGTGCAGACTAAATATGATACTTTTGGATCCAACTGAGAAGGATGTCAGCAAGAAGATATCAGATACAAGCAGAAAAGAGTGCTGATAAAACCATTTATAACCTATGAGAAAACAGATCTCTTGTAGCAATACTTCTGGTCATGGTTTGCCTTACCCGTCCATACCAGTGTACTGACCAACCATCGATATGGTATATACCAAACCATACCGATATACCAACACATGTATGTACCACCCATACCGGTCCCCTATCGGACTGACATATACCACCTATATCGAGCGGTACACTATAGTACAGTGAACCTTGCATCTGATAATAAAATAACCATAACAGAAAGGGACAAGTGTAAGACAACAGAAGAACAGTCAAGCAAGAAAGGCTTGCAGCCTGAGGCTTACAATTTATATTTTCTCAACAAAAGAACTGCCAAATCTTTATCTCATAGACATGACTATCTTTATAGAAGACTACTTCCAAGTGTCCTAAATTTAGTCGTCATTACAAACAATAATCTCAGCAGGGCTGTATCACAATTCACAGGTTAATAGATCTTAATGCACTTATCCATAGAAATTTTGTTGTGCATAGTCAAACTAGACATCAAATATGATTAGCAGTCAAAGGAAAGAATTTTGCTCCATAAGGTTTTCCATCTCTACCACATACCACAATCTCATTGGTATCCTGCATCATCCTCAGAAATAGGAGCTCTCACAAATTACTCAATAGCTAACTGCTACCTGGGGTGACCTAATGCAACTAGAAGCTATATAGACTCACAATCCAACCAAAAAATGCCTCAGGGTATTCCTCCATTCTGCAATGTCACTAGAAGTGTCTACATCTCCATTTTAAATTCTTGCAATTTCATACTATAAAATTTTACATTACAAATAGAGGTCATGGAGATGATCATTAAATTCTAGTGGAACATCTTGTTCTCTTTTTACCAAAATATGACTTCTGCTATCTTCTTCCTCAATGTGCTGGATTATCAACAAGACATGAGCTTATGGTGTTTTACATGTCAATCCAACAGAATCCATTGAAAAGGTTACAACAGAGAAACAATGAAAGAAAGCAAAAGAGTAATAAGTAGAAGAAAGAACCAGAGAATAAAGACCAAAAGGGCTGGTGGCCCAACCCTTTCTGCTTTCCAGAAACTATAAAATCTCCAGCTCCAACATGAACTCCCACATGAGAACAGAATAAAGAATAGGTGGTGCACAATATTTTTATTAATCTAAATAAACTGCCCTGTGATCTTGTAAGACTTACAATAGATTGAGGACACTTGGAACCATGTAAACAAGCTCCTTGATGACTAATATTGAGCGATGCAGTTAAGGTGTTTGAAGTACGTCCATGACATTTCTCGATTGTTGTTTTCCATTATTTTTTTGGTGTTTTCGAGTGTTTTCTGGTAGGCAGTCCTATTTTAATTTGTTGTCAATGTTTTTATTTTTGTTTGTCTTGTAACATTAAAAACGTTTTTGGCTATACTATCACGGACAAACTTCTAAACAGGATGTTTGATGAAATGCTTATGAATGTCCATGTCTTTTGGTATGTTCATGCTTTGCACAGCATGTAGAGGGACGGCCGTAGACTTAATAGTCCCATTTTAGTTGGGTTTGGTGGTCACTTTAGGCTTGTAAATAAAGGTTGTGTCATGTGGACACTTGTGAGAGATTATCGGTCTGTAGTGGACCATTTTGATCTTTTGTTGTGCAACTGTTCAGAGCTTGTAAAGTCTGTTTATAATTTGCATTGTCTACGAAGTATTTCCTGGAATGTTTGCTTGTGGATCCCGAGCGAGGCGCTTTCTTTAACCCGTTTTCTCTTCTGTAGGTCCTAACGGACCATGGGAGGCTTCGGGGAGGTTGACCTTTCCGGACGGACACACAAGGGTGCCGCACGACTTAGGCAAAACCAGCTAAGTCCGTGACAGATGGTATCAGAGCGGGACAAGCACTCATAGAAACACTTGGCATGCAAACGTGGGGGACCTAGCGGGGCTGCGTTAAAGGCAGTCAGCACACACGCGACCATTTGGGAGAAAACGGGCATGGAGATGTAGGGAAAAGGAGTCGCTCGGAGGAGTGGGCATCTGAGATTGGCATTCAGAGGAATGGCCAACCCTTCGCGCAAGAAGCACCACGAGAACAAGCAAGCTTGGAAGAATGCAGAGGGCACAAAGGTTGGGATGGCTGAGTTTGAGCTACGGCTCAACGTTGGCAACTATACTTGATGGTGCTCGAGGCAAGCGAGGCGCTTGGTAAAGGATGAGACCATGCAAAGTGGAATGAGTTGCTCAGCGACCGAAAGAGTTGTGCAAAGTTCACAGAGGTGAGGGGAATTGCTAACTCGAAGAATTCAGTACTCATGCACGGGCTTGTATGTGGACAATGGAATGTTCGCGGCCATCCCAAGATAACCGAAACTTGGCGCCATGGAGCATTGAAACTTTCTCTTCGGCACGTGAAGGATACGTCCGTAGGAGGCTGAAGTGTGTAGCGAGTTCAGCATGTTGCTAGGCCTTGAGTGGTGCAGCAGGAGGTGTATTGACGTGGAGTCACAATATAGCAAGTGCGTTTACAGGAGGCAGAACAATGCACAGGTTGCTCAGCAAATCGGAGTAGTCCAAGGGGATGGTGGTCTCCGAAACTTTCAGAGAGAAGCATAGAGAGATGTTGCTCCAACGGGACAGTTATCCAGGAGGGATAGATCCCGGTTCTCCAGAGGGAGGATCATGTGCAACAGACCGCACATGTTGAGGAGTACCTCAAAAACAACAACTCCATGAAGCTCAATGGACCGAGCAAGCGGCAAGGGGTCGTCGCATGATCTCGCTTGAAAGAATACATTGGTGGATGCATTGCGAGATCAAGTGAGGAGCAACCCAAAGCAACACAAATAAAGACACACTTGGAGTCGATATGGAGATCAGACTCAAGGGAGGGCTGACCCGTGGAATGATGGGCGCGAGGGCCACCATCAACTCAATGCAAAACGAGGAGCGGAGCAACTTGGGTGTAACATGGCGAAATACCCAAGCCACATAAAGGGAGCCAGCATAGAAGATGGAGTATGGAGCAAAGGCACAGAGCTTTCCTTGGACAGAGGTCAAGGACATGAACTCTTGCAGAGGCAAGAGCAGGATCATGTTGTTCCATGGGTCTTTCATTCTGACGGAACGGACTCATCTTACATTGTGCCAAAGATAAAGGGAGCTTCTAAACACATGCACCTTATCTCGGAGAAGCATTTGACGGAGGAACCAAGGCGACTCAGCTTACGGAGGCGAAGTTGGGTTCAGAAGGCCTTGGCACGGGGCAAGAGGACGCGGAGGCAAGTACTCTTGAAGAATATGCCACAGTGTTGCCATTCAAGTTGCCATGAAGGAAGCGATGCACCATTTTCAGCGAAGTCGGTAGACTTCAGGAGCTACTAGGCGACGGACTGTCCTAGAGTGGTGCTTCATCTAAATGTGACCCAAGAGCGGGTGGATGAAGGTCGATTGCCAAAGGAGCAAACAAAATCAAAGGTGGAAGAGACCCTACGATGTATTGGCGGAGGCCACACATGGAGGGATCACAATTCGAGTTCATCCCACAAGGATCAAAATGCAATGGAGATGTCACCAGGAGGCGACATGGTGCAGCGGATCGTGGTGGAACAGTTCGTGGCAATGCGATACACACGACATTGCCCCGTGAGGGACTGCATCATACAAAGGTATGATCGGGAGTGCTACTGGAAACTCCACTTCAGTGAACAACACGACGGCAAGAAGGACTATGGATTCAAGGAGTGAAGGCCATGGTACCGCAGAGGCAGGTCTTCCGTGCGTGCATCGAATTTTGCATCGGATGAAAACCTTAGGCATCAGCATATGGGGGGCTGTGTTCCACTAAGGGAAAAGTTCGAATGCAAGTACCAGTGAGTCCCATGGGAGGGACTTGATCATGCAGAGGTATGATCGAAGCAACTGGAGAGTTGGACTGCTCCAGAGCCCATATTCGCTTAAGGGAGCTCGGCAAGTCAGAGGACAAGGTCGAGTAAGCGAACGTTGCTACCAAAAAAGCTAAGGAGAACAGAATCGGTGCAAACCCTACAACATAATGGCAGAAGCCATGCATTGGAGTTACAGTCTGTCTTTCCATCGACCAAGGGGAACTGCTTGAGAACATAGAGGTGTTGAAGCAGGAGGTCGAAAGAGACGAGGAAGCGACGACGAGTCCAGAGGGACTTAGCTACCTAAAACAAAGCATTGGTTAGAATGGAGGTGGACTCGAAGGAGTGCCACAGAAGCAGATCTACCGATCATGAAAAAAAGGGATGCAGATGTGAGGTGACGGATAGTAGGGTCATGGGCATGGCAGCGCCATGGTACCGTAGAGGTGGGACTTCCGTGAAGTCATTAATCCCTTGTTCTCATGGAGGGAGGATGCTTGGTCGTGAAAGGGGCCGAGGAGGTGGAGTATATGGAGGCAAACTCCAAGTACTGAGATAAGGCTGAAGGGCAGAGGCCAGAGAACTTCGTAAGACCGGTGTCAACGAGCTTATTATCAAGATAGCCGAAAGTAAAGGACTTCGAGTCATGCAAGTGTGCACGACCAAGGAACGAAGCAGGCAGTACACGATGTTGTACATTTGCTACTCGGTGGAGTAGGCGACAGAGTTGATAGAGAAGACAATATAATCCCAAAGGCGACCAAAACTACTAGAGACTCACTCCAAGTTGGGGTGAAAACTTCCTGCATTCCAGAAGTTCGATGGCATTGAGAAGGTGAATCACAGTAACTAACTCAATGCAAGGAGTGCAAACACTTCAAGTGCTTCAGAAGTGTGAGCAAAGAGCAGGCGAAGGCCAGTAACCAGCTCGATGCATGGAGTGATGCGAACCTACTTTGAATGGACAACTAAGTGAAAGAATGATCGATAGATGAATTTTATGGAGGAATGACCTAAAAACTTCAAAAGTTTACGAGACGATGTTCGTCAAAGCTCCAACAAGCATCCATCCAGTTCAAGCAGCATGAGTCATTTGAGAGACTGGCGTAAAGTAAGGATGGTCTTTTCCTTCATAAAAAGGATCCGCAGGAACCAACAAGGATCAACACAACTCAGCCAACCCCACACTAGAGTCAGAGTCATTGGCGAGTTGAAGCGGTATGACGGATCAAAAGTTCGATTACTCAACAATAGCAGTGGAGAGCAGTTGGGAGCCTAAAGGCGCATTGCAGTTGGAGAAGAAGATTGAAGACTCAGCAAAGGCGAGGAGTTACAGTGTCGACAAAGGCTTCGACGAGAACGTCGAAGGAATGAGTGGGGGAGAATGTCACAGACAAACTTCTAAACAGGATGTTTGATGAAATGCTTATGTATGTCCGTGTCTTTTGGTATGTTCAAGCTTTGCACAGCATGTAGAGGGATGGCTATAGGCTTAATAGTCCCATTTTAATTGGGTTTGGTGACCACTTTAGGCTTGTAAATAAAGGTTGTATCATGTGGACACTTGTGAGAGATTATCGATCTGTAGTGGACCATTTTGACCCTTTGTTGTGCAACTGTTCAAAGCTTGTAAAGTCTGTTTGTAATTTGCATTATCTACGAAGTGTTTCCTAGAATGTTTGCTTGTGGATCCCGAGTGAGGCGCTTTCTCTAACCAGTTTTCTCTTTTGTAGGTCCTAATGGACCATGGGGGGCTTCGGGGAGGTTGACCTTTACGGATGGACACACAAGGGTGCCGCACGACTTAGGCAAAACCAACTAAGTCCGTGATAATACGGCATCGCGCAAAGGGGAAAAATAACCAAAACAACCTCATTCTCATGTGCCACAAACTGATCTCTGGCTGACAACCTTGTGACAAAACATCAACTGTCTCTGTCTCAGAATCCTGGAACCACTATGTGGCACTGAGCCAGATGGGGCATTAGTTACACATCCGAGGGGTGGCACCGGGTTAAGACTTTAGCGAGCTCGAGGGGGGGTGGGTGCTGGTGGGTGGGGGCGGGCTGACTACGGCTTGTCCTCCGAGTAATATAAAAGAAAGTTTGGTTTCTTACTTTGTTTTTGTAAGAAAATGGGATCTCATTAAATGATGGTGGGGTTTGAAATTTGAACTTGATTTAGGCTCCATAACCCAAAATCCCAACTTGAATTTTGGTTGAGTACGATCTAGCCCAACTTAATCCCAACTTTTGAAAGTTATTTTACATTTTAATAGTTATCATGTTCATCCGACCCGACTAAGCTAAATTTAGTATAGGATTTAAGACAAGTTAAACATGAACAAGTTTGAGTACTTTGGTAATTAGTTAGTTGTTATCGTTATATGTGTGTGTGTATATATTTGTATATATATACATAAATATACATGTGTGTATATATACATATATATATATGTATACACAGAGAGAGAGAGAGAGAGATTGTTTTTGGAATACTCATGCATATCCAACTCATTTAAATCAGATTTTAATATCATTTTAAATAGATTCGAAAATGAATAAAATGAAATTCATGAGTATTCTTATGTGTCCAAAAGGGACCTAAATTGATCCAAATGAGTGGGTATTCAAAGGAAACTCATTAATCACATCAAAAAATAAGATTTAGATTGAGATGGCAGTAATTACTTATTAACATTTAGTGGCAATTATAATGAATATAGATGCCTAATTACATCCAATAAAAAATAAAAAAAGCAAATAAGATATGCAATACAGAAAGCATTAAAAATGTGTTATGTTTAATGAATCTTTTTATTAGAATATAATAAAAGATAATAGAATAAGAAGTATGAAGGTTCTAAAGACACATAGATACAAAGACTAAAGAATTGATCCCATTTACTCAACAATGGGATATCCTTATTGTTGGGGTTGATAAGTACTTTTGGATTCATGGAGAATCTTAAAGGTTTGGTTATTTTAAAATATCTCATGTTTTGGTGAGGAGCAAGACATGAGGAGATACTTTAAGTGCTTTTAAGTTTCTCTTCAATGGGTCTAGAGATGGAGGAAAAAAATGGAAAAAATTCTTTGGGGTTTATATGAGAGAGTGTACAAGAGGATTTGTGTTTGAGTTAGGGTTAACACAAGAGTGCTTATAATTGATCTCACATGGTGAAAAATTTTGTTTTCTCCATGAATATATACAAAGAGTGTGATTTATTTTCTTCTAGCTTTCTCATATATTATTGGATTGATGATCTATGTAATTTATCTTTAATTTTGATATTATTTCACTCTTTCAATTTGGTATAATATGAATAATGTTTGGTATAATCCATTAGTAAAATGGAGAAAAATTAGGTCTTCTAATACAAAGTACACTACACAGTGAACTAGAGTTAGGATAGTAAATCAAATTTTATTGGATATGTAGAATCATTGGTTCAAACAGATTCCGTGTTCCAACTCAGCCAACTTCCCCTGTTGAACCAGTTTAGTGACGAGTTGCAATAAAGTAGGCAGATCAAGGTCAACAACTCAACGGTAATCACGAGTTACAACATTTGCAAAGGCTTCAATCAAGGCATCGAAAGAATAAGTGGGGGAGAATATTAGAGCATTGTAGTCAAAATGTTATGCAAGTCCATGATGTTTTTCAATTGTCATTTTTTGTTGCTTTTCGATTATTTTCAAGTGTTTTCTCATAAGCTTGTATAGGGAAATACTTTGCAAGATGTAAGTCATTTTCAATATTTTCAATTAGCTCGTAGGCAAGAAATACTACTATCAACCTTATTTTGATTTGTTATTAGTGTTTTTATTATTTATTTCATCTTGTAAAACTAAAAAATGTTTTTGGTCATGCAATGTCATGCGAATGGGGAAATAACCAAAACAGCCCCATTCTCATGTGTCGTGCATATTTTTGGTTGATGGCCTTGCAACGTGAAACTTTGGCTGTCTTAGCACCCTGGAACCCCTTGGGTGGCACTAGGTTAGATGGAGCCTTGATTATATGTCTGAGAGGTGGCACAATGTCTTTAGTATTCTCGCTATCTATTCAACAAAAGTGTTAAGTAAACATTAGACTTGCACCTACTTGGAAACATCCTGTGTGTGCAACCATTCAACCCATTTACAACAAGAGTCTAACTTTTGTCTGATAAAAGATGGTTGCTTTATGTTGCTTGCAATCTTAGTTATCTTGCTCTTCTCGTGCACGACGACAACATATTACCTGCAATGCATGTTCACCTTTATAACATTTTCTTTTCAATGCAGGTCCTTTACGAACTGCACGAGGTTCACATCTAGGTTGATTGAGGAATATGACTTGGGTACCACACGCCCTAGGTGATCCCAGGTAAGGACGTGACATTTGACCACGTAAACAAGCTCCTCAATTACTAACATTATACCACTATTATTTGATTTCTTAGGAATTTCCACAATAAAATTCTAATGGGACCTCAAGAATCCTTTAAACACAACCATAGAATTGCTTCCCAAATCCCAACTAATGAGATAAAACTAAAACAAAATTAGATGCATTATAACAAAACTGTAGACATTGAGACCTAAATTTGAGAATATATAGATCTAACTTATAGGTCCCTCTACATCCAATATAATGAAAATTAGATTCTAGTTTCTTTATACACTTGATGATATAAGTTCTCATCACCACTGTATACGAACTTCACAAAAGATTGCAATTTTAGGCAATCCTTAAACGTCAGTTGAGCCTTCTAAGTTTGTAATATCTTGAATAGAAGTTGAGCCTTTAGCAAGCTCTATTGAAAGCTATTCACCTTGCTTCCTTTTTCTTCTTTTCAACAATCTAGGTAACTAAAGTAATAAGTAAAATCATTGTACATGTTGTCATGTGGCAACTTGTAACATTTATGAAATATACCCTAAACTAATAAAATTTATTAAAATGTTATATAGATTAAGCTGGTCTCACATTAACCCCTCATTAAGTAAATTTAATCAAATGCATTGGAACACAATCAGGATGTTTTCCTTGACTATCCACTAATGCTTTGGCTTAACCAATTTTGATATGCGGCTAGCTCTGCACCACACAAGTTACTTGGCTGGTGGGTCATTTGGATCACGAGATCAATCTTAGTGTTCTCACATCTAGGAGGCCATATGAGACAAACCGGATCTTAGATGGACATTTGTCATGTTCAAATATTAATTGGCATAATTCACTCCCTAGAAATTGAGCATGGCCACCATATTTCCCGAGAGACACCTCATTGGAATTTCAGAATTTTATCACAACTAAAGGTTGACATAGAATGAGACCAAGTTATATTTGCAATTGAGTCAGCCAATAATAGAATTGTCATTTGGACCATATTAGCTCATAAAATTTTCATGTTATTCTAAAATGTGTGCCTGATGCAATCCTTTTTAAAAGTTGCTGGTTGTCACCTCTCTTACTATAGTCTTCCCTTTTGTATTATTTCTTTTTCTCCTCCCTACTACTGTCTTTATCTGTATGCTCTCTAGCAACATTTTGATATAAATCAAATTTTCAGGTCATGTAAATCTCTTCAATACTGCTAAAATTCATCGAATGTCACAAATCAATCTTTCTCACCCTAGCGGTCCATCTTATCCTCCAGAAAATGAAATTGTATCAATCTTTTGTTATCAAAACCAAAAGATCCAACTAGAGGCCTCCAATTGTCAGATTGCTTAGGTGAATTAGGCAAGCAATGCCATATTATGATTCATAGCAGTGATTTAAAAAGCGCTAGGCGCCAAAAGGCGCCAAAGTCCAAAAACGCCCGAGGCGCTAGGCGCTCGCCCAGGCGCTCGCCCGAGCAAAGCGAGGCGCTAAAATATAAAAATATATAATATAATTAATAAATATAATTATTTAAATAAAAATATGCTATTAAATTAAGAAAATCTAAGATACAAAATCATAATGTGACATTAACAAAAAGTTTCAAAATTCAAAACAATAAAAATTAATGTTGAAAATAAAAATTTTAAATAAATAAAAATTAACAACATTAAAATCAAAATAATATATTATTAATCTATTAACAGTATTGAAAATTAATCATTTCAAAATTCAAATAAACTTAATATTAACAGTATACTGTATACTTAGCCTGCTGACGGAGAAACGAGGAAGCAGC
>LVTN01000789.1:110546-129732 GCA_001649415.1 Musa itinerans
GCGGGAGGCGCGAGCAGCGGGAGGACTCGCGGGAGGCGCGAGCAGCGGCAGCGGGAGCGGCGAGCAGCGGCAGCGGCAGCGACGAACAGCGGGAGGCGCGAGCGGCGACAGAGGCAGCGACAGCGGCGAGCAGCGAGATCGGGATCGGGAGCGGTAGCGGGTTAGGGTTGGGTAAGGGTTATATCGGTTTAGTTGGTTCGTTTGAACCAACTAACCAACCGAACCAGGACCGAACCAGACCTAAAATCCTGGTTCGGTCGCCTGGGTTTACCCAGGCGCTCGCCCGAAGCGCCCAGCGCCTGGGCTCGGACGAGTGGGAGATCAGCGCCTGTTTGAAGCGCACCGCCTGAAGCGCACCGCCTGTTTCAATCACTGATTCATAGTCATGAAGAAACATTGAATGATAGGTGTGGCCAGGATGAAAGTATGCATGATAGATTCAGTCTACTGGATATCTTGATAATAAAATAAGCATCAAGAACCTAAAGAAAATCCAAAGATTGATATTGTCATTTATTAGGATATGGAATAGATCAAGATTCTGAAGTTAAAAACTTTAGTGAGAAAATTGTAGAAGATAAAATCATACAAGAATTGCTTCATATAAATGCTATAATTGCCAAAAAAATCCATGTTATGATGTAACCGAGAAAAAGTAATTTCTTTCTTGAAAAAAAAAAAATCCAGTCCTAAGCCCCGTACTCAAATTCATAGTCCCAGACTCCACAGCATTGAACATTCTCCATAAATTTGGAAAATAAAAATGAACAAGTAGTTTATCACATATCTACAAGGAATTGAAAGACGTGACTGGTGTTTTGATCAAGATGAAACCATGACTTAGTTCAAGTGGCATCTATTCACAAGTGTGTAAATGAATGCAATGGAAGTGATATGAAAGCTAAAACTAATTGAAATCAGGTTGGATAATATTAGGTTTAGGTGACAATATGAACCATATTGGTGATACAACTACCATCGATATCTTCTTTAGATATATAATCCTAAGCCCTCTTTTGAGTAGCATGTACAAGTTATTTTAGGTACAGATTAGATGGAGTATTTAATACTGAGATACAAGATTCAGAAAGATCTAGATTGAAGTCCAGTTATGTAAGAGAATTTTTATACTCGTAAGTACTCTTTTTAGTAGAAGGTACAGCTCTGCTCTAGATACATACCAGACTGGAGTAATTAATACTGATACACAATCATTAAAATCTAGATTAAAGTTCAGTTGTGTAAGAGAACTTTTCTTGGTGGACTAAACATTCTAAACCACTAACCCTTCTCTCCTTTTTACCTTCTTAATATTGGATTTTCCTTTTTTTATGTTTCCTCAGAGTTTTTCTCTATTCCCCTACTCAAAAACTTGGCCTGTGTTCTAATTTTAATGCACGTGTTAGCATATCTAAATACTAATAATAAAGAGAATCAGCATTTTAATGGTCTCCGACTGGTCACAACTTGATCCCAGGCTATTGGTGTAGCCAAAGAAAGATCAGGTTTAATTAAATCATGCAGCATCCATATTCCCTAAATTGCCTAATAAAGGGAACTTGTTGCTTTTCAGATTTCAGTCTGCCATTACATGAAATAAATACACCAGGACTAGTCCCAACTATTTATGGATGGCCATGGATCAACATGAATAAATGTCAAAAAAGGTACCAGAATGCAACATGTTCATCCATGCTAGAGGTGCCCACATGTGGCTATAAGCTGATTTGTTACCTATGCTGGCATGTCAACGAGCATGGTGCAGCATCATTTAGTGTCAGCACACCACACCACATCCCATGACACAAATTCTTGACAGAGACAACAGATCTCAATGTACTGTTCATAGCTTCAGAGTAATGCCAAAACACTAGAAATTATTCCAATATTCATAACCATCTTCCAATAAAAAAAAAAGAAAGAAGTTTTGTTTGCTCAAAATGGTTACCATATGTTGCACAAGTTGAAACAACAAAATGCACAAAATATAGTTGCATGCCTAAACAAATTAAAAACCAATTGTATCATTCAGTAGGGACCCATAATTTACCAGTCAAATGGCTGATCTGTATATGGACCGGATAGCATCATCCAATTTGGTCCAATGCCAAGCTTTCTGCTCAGTAAACTTTACATACTGGCTTACTGGACGGTAAACTGAACAATGGAAACCTATACCAGATGGTAAGGCTCAGTAATCCTATCATCCAAGACCGAGCCCCAGGTCCTCTACTTCGCTCTTCTCACCCGCTGCTGCCTTAGAACCCCCGCCCTTGCTAAACCCCCTCCACTGTCACTTCCCCACCCTAGCCAACTGTCTTCACCACTATGCCTTTCCCCACCCACAGGCACCCCTTCCCAACACCATTCTTCACTCCTCCGCCTTTCAACATTCATATCTCTCCTCTATGCTTGTAATATTGTAATGATTCGATTCATACCACACTCACTAGCAGTATCAGTCGGATCAAAATAGGTACCAAATTGAGATTTTAATCGTTGGCCTAGAAGATAAATGATCAGACTTGAGTTATCTTATACACCAATACAACATAGCAACCAACCTGTAGGTAAGACCGGATATGATCATTGTTGCTTCCAAGTTGCACAAGTTTGTTACAGATTCTTGTAATATGTCCAATATTTCCTGGCCGAACTGGCCGTCTTCCAGGGGCTGGAACAGTTACCTACAGAACAGAAAAAAAGGAAAGAAATTTAATCTGTTTATTAAAAGATAAAGCAACATGAATCACATTAAATATAATTTTTACCGCATTAGAATCAATGGAAAAGAAAGGATTCTTGTCTGCTTGTAGAAACTTAGCAATGATATCACATTCACAAAAGCAATGATCAACAATTGCAATATTCTTGCTCTCAAGGCATGATATCAACAAGTTCTCTACATGATGATGTAGTGAGTTATTGAAGGGATACCTGCATTTTCCACATTATTAATGCACAAGCAATATGCAGACATTACCAAACTGCAGAAGATACAGCTTACTTAAAAAAGAGATCGAGGATTATCTGGATGGCACCAGATCGAATCAATTCCCTCTCAGCAGCTTCACAGCCAACTTCTAGTAATACCGAAATGAACTCCACTACCTGAAAATCCAACATCAAACTTTCATTGGGAAAGGAAGAAACCAACGAAATCCAGAAGTCTCTAAACTTTTAAAACCTAAGTATAAGAACATACAAGAGAAGTATATTTCTTATACCGATACATGAGATGCACATAAGTCAACTATAGTATAACTTAAACTAAAACTGTTTCATTTTTTTTTTAATCGGTAGTGGGGTGGAATTCGGACAAACTCATAACCCCACAATCAATCAATAAATAGAGCACAAACATGCTCCAAGTTTTACCCATTTCTTTAAATCAATAAATAAATCTGCAAAGTTGTGCATACTTTAAGACGATGCTTCCCAAGTGGAGGATGTAGTCCACCATAAGTGGTAGGAAGAGTAGTAACATCAGATGATACATTCAACACTTTGAGCAAGTCATCTGCAGAACAAAATTGGTTAAAAAACTTTACCCATTATCAAGTAACTTAAACAAGCTCTTAATATAGTAAAATCAAGTCATTATAGCAAGAGCATGTTATAAAACAAAATAATATAACTAACAATTACATAAACACTAGAAAAAAAATAGCAGCGTCACAAGTAGTTCTCAAGCTGACTAAATTTTAGTAGTCTTATGCCGTTGCAAGACTAGATATCCAGAGGATGTTAAGGTGATCAAGAAAACCACCATGATCATTATCAAGGATATATTAAAAGTTTGTAAAACACCTGTGACAGATATGATTATATATCCTTCAACAAGAGACAACAAAGAAAACACAGCTCATAATAATTTGACACTTCCATCTACGATTGCCCAAATCAAAACTCAAGGAGAGCAATCAATCGTATAGAAGATGCAGGAGGATAATCATTCTGTCAGAGGGTGTCAGTTCCCTACTATAGCAGAGTTTTCAATCAGTTGGCAAGCATACCCTACTTGAATTAATATATCCAAAATGTTCTATCCTCAATTAAAAGAGGAACATATCGTTAAATGTATTTTAACATTCAAATGGCCAGTAATTTAAAATTTTAGAGCTGACCAATCATGAAATCACTATGCACATACCAATAATAAGAAGAATTTGGATTGATTTTGGGTTAATTATAATGTTTTTTATTTCTGGCATTATATTTTTTTCCTCATTGTTACTTGAAACTCTGATCCCCTGATGTTCTCAACACCTACCCTGGTACAATTTCTTAAACCTTGAACTTGCCATGCTTTTGCCTGCACATTAAGTTATGTCGTGCAGTTCTCAACGTCGGCGTTAAACAGTAATAAAGGCTAATTTGAGAGAGCTTGAAAAGAAATTGACTGCAACATATCTGGATGCCGCAGAAGTATCAACACAGTAATGCAATTTGATAGGATTTCATCAAAAGAGCTATAGTTGATAAATGGAAATTGAGTAACCAAGTGAATCAACCAAGTTGGGTAAGAAAACTGCATTAAAAACTATACAATAGGAAACCATGTCTCATCAAAAAAAGGAACTTATCCGTATTTATATGGATTGGATATTTCATAACCTAGTTAGGTAGGAAAACTGCATTAAGAAAACATACAATAGGGAGATTGTCTCTATGTAAAAGGAAACATAAAAGAAATTTATCCCTACTGTATGGACTAAATACTACATACAATGATAAATGAAACAGATCACCTAGTATTTTTTTGGTGATACCAACCATTAGGGGTAAATACACCAGTACCATACCATTTATGAAACTAGTATCGGTTTGCTTCCATTTATGTATGAACATATATCTAACAAATAGATCTAGTTCCTTCCTTTTATCCTCATGTTTTACTATGATGTATAGAATTATGAAAATTAATAAACATAGCTGAGAGTGAATTCATAGCTCCATTGGAGCAGACAAGATGATTTGAGATACTTCGTCCCTCAGTACAAATATGTTGGTATGATAACAATAAGATGGTAATGTCCCAACTATTTGGGTCAATTACATGGCTCTTTTGCCGCCCTTGCACCATGTAAAAGATCATATTCTTAGTCAAATTAAGAATATTCAAATCTTTATTTATAAATTTCTAATAAATTATTTTTAAATTGCCCTCCACCTCTTCTCGCACCCCTAGCATTTGTAAGGCATATGGTTTCCAATACACCTTTTCTTTTCTAAAACTCAATTTCTATTATAAGACATCTTTAACCCAATAAAACCATATGCAAATCTTTCTTCCTCTCGATACCTTTCATATCTTACTCAACTTTCACTCTTTCCCAAAGTTCCGTAATATGGACTCATAATCTTAATTCCTCGATAATTAGAATTTAGAACCGTTCTGGATATCATTATTCTTATAAATTAATACTAAAAATTCTTTCTCCATTCATTATACATTTTTAAAACACAAAATTTTGTTAAATAAGCTAATCAACCAAACTTTGCCTCGAACTCTTAAGCTCTACCAAACCACAAAGGAAAATCATTAAGTCCTACACTCCTATTTATTTTCATTTTTTTAAGGCTTATTTAACCTCACTTGCTCTAATTTTATGAACAAATCGATGATTATTAAATCTACCACTATAGTCTATCTTAGAACTAAGTTATTTGTCAAACATTCACCAGATAATTTATTAATATAATTTCTCTAATTTTCCTTAATTTCATTATTATCAATACATATTTTTTTATCGACATCCTTAATCCATCTAATGTCACCTAAATCCTAACTCTTTCTTTCATTAACTTTAGCAATTCAACATATATCCTTTTCCATCCTAATATCACTTGACAATAACACTTGGTATATTAAGTATGACAACCCCTACTTCACCAAAAATCCAAACAATAGCTAAACTTTGGTTGAATGACAGTTCAGTTTTTGTTTCTTATATACCTTCAAATTTCATTGTCCTTATTTTCGGTTGCTATTCTAAAATTTTTGTAGATGCATATTTTGAGCTAGGTTCCAAGTTCCAGTTTCATTTTAGGTACATAATGAATTGAAAAGATGCCTAAAGCACTAGGAATTATGTTTTAAAAGATATAGATTTTTCATAGGGTCTGGAGAATTACGAGTTATATTACTACTAGAATACTGTAAGTCTATAAAAAGATTGATTATAGCACTCTTGATTTAAGCCATTAACATCAGAGAAGATTAGTGTTAGGTCCATGAAAGAAATAGTAAGCAAGTTCCCCATCATTTATAGTGCAAGGCCATTTATTTTCTTGGGCAAGGGTTGATACAATATGCTTCAACATTTGGTGTATGTCTAGTGTGGTGTTGTATCTTCTGTTCTTTTTCTTTTTCCTTCTTTTTTTCTTTCTCCTTTTGATATCATAATAAACTATGAACCTAAAAACTGTACCACCTATAGTACCCAATGAAGTCAAGGGGCGCTCAAGCGTTCACCTAGGCGCCTTGTCACAGACGGCCATTGTGCACTTGCAACACCTTCGTCAACAAACCGTTCATCGCTAATATTTTCTTGTATAGTTTGGCACTATGTTTTGCCTAATTTTTGTCTTTTTGCTTGGTTTTTATAAGCCTAGGTAGTTTGCAAGGCTGCACAATGCCCGTTCACCGAACTGGGCAAAACAGGCCCATAACTATCTCGCTTTCACGTGTTGTGGTCCGATTTCTCAAGCCTATGGTGTGGTCCATATTAGACCCCAATAACCCCCAAGTGGCACAAGGCAAGATAGGGCTTTTGGTAGTGTTGGTTCATAATTGGATTCATAAGTTTGTATGCAAAATGTGCGTAGGCTTGCCTTACACCCCGGCTCCCTGTTGAGTTGCCATTTGTGGACTTTCAATTGTCATTTTCCCTACCAAAGTCCGTATTTGCTCTCTTTCTCTAAGTGTTTACTAGATTGCTTGTTTGCTAGGCAACAACTGTGAGACGTCGAGACTTGTCTACCACTTATTTTCTAAAATATAATCAAATTTCTCTTTTGCAAGGCCTTCGGGACCTATACGAGGTTGCAGGTCCTTCGAGACTTGTACGAGGTTACTTCTCGACTAATCTTTTACAGATGAATATCACAAGAGTGCCTCACAATTTAGGCAATTTTAGCTAAATCTGTGACAACATGATAACTAGTCCAAGTGAGCACCATCAATTGGGTGTAGCCCAAGAGTCGAGTTGGCTAGGCACTCGCCTGATTGAAATCAAGTCCAGGTCAAGCATATTAGTTGATTCTAGTTCAATCGAACCAAATCAAATCCTCTTCACCGCAACCCCTCCCTAGGGCACACACACGAGCCCCTACCCCCTTTCAAAAACCTAATCGAGGAACAAAAGAGTGTGATCGACATCTTCCTCTCCATCGACGAATAGTAGCGAAGTCTTCCTTCGACGAGCTCTTCCTAGGTATCTCTCTCTCCTCCTCCCCCTTCATCGTTGCACCTGCTGCCTGAGCTTTCTCAATACTCGATTGACTCGTCCTCTATCATGGGCAACCCCCCCCCCCCCCCCTCTCTCTCCCTTCTTTGCCACAACTATCGACAACTCCCCCTACCTACCTCCCCCCTTCCTCCTGCAACCAACATCTTCCCAATTTGACCCATATGGGTCAGACCAAAGCACTCAAAATGGGGGTGGTTTGCACTTGTGGTAGTTTCTTGTTAGAGGCATATTTCATTCTAAAAAAGACCTTAAACTGGAAATCCAACGAACTCCTTCCCAATTTGACCCAAAGCCTACACCAGACTTTCTAGGTGGTACTCTTGCAACCTTCATTGTCATTAAGCAAAAGCCCAGTTCATCCTTTTCAAATAAGTCGCAGAAACTAAAGGATACAATACAACTTTAATTACATACCTAATTGTGTCAACATGGCCTGTAGAGTTTCAGAATCTACATGGCTAAGTGGTGCATGCAAATGCTGACTTCTTAAGTAATGAACTGAAACAGCCGAGGTAGATCTTTTGGGATCCAGCAACGAGATGCAAACAGATAGAGTATGGACAATAGCAGATTTGGATGGTGAATTTTCCAGTGCATGGCCAAATATCCTTGCAACAAAGCTGCATACAAACAGAAAGTGAAGAAAAACACGATCAAGATGGATAAAGTAGTTTGGACAACACTGTTAAAGCAACCACATCTGTCGAGGATAAAATAACAAGACAGAAACCTTTGACTGGAAAGTTTGGCTGCTAAAGCTGAAGGAGTATTTCGAATAATGGCCATCAAAACCTCAGCCGCATTAGCATTAACTTCAGCAGGGTACTGCTCAATTTGTAAGATGTGAATTCATGAAAAATGATTGATACACTATAAAAATAAACATATTTTTTACGCATAAAGAACAACCTATTCACCAAAATCTAGAGAACAAATATTTATGTCAAGATGTCGTAAACTCAAAATACAATAATAGAACATTATTTATGTCAAGATGTAGCGAACTCCAAATGCAATAACAATGTGTGGCCAAAAGACAATGCAATAACAAATGCAATAACAATGCTATTCAGATAAGACCTATGGTTATTGAAACAAGCTTCTGTAATCCAACTAGGAGTAACTAAAGTCTATAGCCAAACTAAGAAAATTATAAAACTACAAAATCAATGTTGATGACCTTGTTAAGCATCATCACAACATGATATGAGGACCATGCAAGGTATAACAAGCATTTACAAGAAGTAACCTTTGCTTAAATAAATGTGAAAAAGATATGTAGTCAATCTCAAATACAAGACAGGTATAGCTATTCAGTTCTATGAAAATAACATAATTGTAAAAGGAGTTCAAGCATCTGTTTGCAAGTATAACTACAAAAAAATAAAAGAAAGTATGAGATGGAATTTGATGATAAACAGAAAGAAAAAACTTGAAAATTAACAGTATCTCTTTCAGCAACACACTTCCAGCTACACGCTGACAGTTAAAACCTAATGGGAGTTTTAAGGACACTCTAGGAATTTTGGACAACATGACTGACAACACCACAGCAGTTTATATAAGATCAAACACATGGGTCCAACCAGGATAACCAGAACTAGACCCTTGTTCTAGTTTTAAGGACAATCTAGGAATTTTGGACACAATGTGATTGACAACACCACAGCAGTTTAAATAAGACCAAACATGCAGGTGCAACCAGGATAATGGAGAACTAGACCCCAGTTTGATATAGTTTGGCTACAAGATCCATAATGCAATTTTTTTTTAAAAAAGACTGAATCAGGTTCAACAAACCAACCTTTTACAATCCAGAAAAACTGACCAATCCAAACAAGACAAAGCTGGCTTTGCAATGCCCCCAAAAATAATTAAAAGTTCCACCTTTGTCCTGTTTGTAACTGTCATTGGTTGTGGGCACTTTGTCCTTTAGGATATTTTTAATAAAAAGAGTAGGAAAAAAGTAAAAAACAGACGACTTTAGAATCAAGCCCTAAGTTGCTGCCCTATACCTTGGTAGAGCCATAACTCTTGACATGTAGTTTTTCCTATCCTAATTGATATTATTGTATCCCTATATATTAATATTTCATTTTTTATTTGTTCAGTTAAAAATGCTATCTGACCCTGACCAGTGATCTAATGTCCTTAGACTTGGCCAGGATACCACTCAGTCCAAATCTGAAACTATAGTTCACAGAATAGCAAATAAGCTACATGATCATAACCCGAACTAATGGAGAATTTGGTCAAAAGTATATGCATATGACTTAGTGACCTATTGTATTATTAAAATGCTTCGACATGAAGGAAAGATGGTGTGCAGCAAAGCACTTACTGATGGACTCAATTTATCCACGATCATCTCAGGAAGATTGGTATCTGCCAACCACTGCATGATATCCATGTAGTTTGGATATGTATGATTGTCAGCACCAACAAGATGAATCAAGATCTGAAAAAAGACAAACAAAGACACAAATTGGATTATCATCTTCAACCCGGGTAAAAGCAGAAACGAAAAAATGGAAGCACAATCACAAAGATGAAAGAATATCAGACAGCAAGAACTGATTTGGTTTAAAACTGTGGCAGTATACTGCATAGTAACTAATAAGAACATCAAATTGGAAATCATTTACTCAGTAAGCTATACAAGACATCAATAATCAAGTTCTAAAGGATATAATAGGAATTAAGAAGTCATTCACTCATCAAGATATTAAAGACAATAATAATGATGATTAAAAAAGCCAGACATGTATTTACTACAGACCAACTTTATTATGAATTAATTGCCTTGAAAAACAGAAGCTGACCAATATAATGCAGATATATTGGATGTTGAAGACTAAGATAAAAGGTACAGAGACAGTTAAGACTTAGCATTAAGCACTAACCTCCATAATCGATGTTATGCCTATTAAATCAACCAAATGGTGGAAGACAGCTTCATGGGTCTGATGCAAAAGAATCCAGAGAATAAATCAGCACAGATAGCACAAAGATTGCATAAAACCACACTACAGCAAGCATAAAACTTGTGTAAAGCAAAAGAGAATGTATTCTTAATGACCTGTGTAATTCTAATTCAAAATGTTGACAACAATTATAGTTTCAACTGTGAAAATCAGAATTCTAAAGACTGTGACTTGCTAATCTGAACCTACAGACCTCAAACTTACTGACCTACATTTCATATAACAACTAATATTCTGCACAAATAAAAAAAATAAAGGTAAAAAGTCATCTAGATGAATCCCTAATGACTAAAGTTGTCAAGCCTTCCACAGATTGAAGCTAACATTTTAAAGCAAAACCAAAAAAAATAGATAACAACAAAAACCAGGAACCAAAATAATGAGCCATTTTTGTGAATAACATTTCCAGACAAAGCAATGAAAGTGAAACTTACTTGAACATACATCATAAGAGAAGTGGTCTTCCTAAACATCAGGCACACCACAACCTAGCAAATAACACAAGAGATTGCAATCAGCTATTTAATCAAATCAAGTCCAACAAATTCTGGCCCTGACTGTTCCATTAAAATATAAAATACTAAGCAGCAATAGTCACAGACCTTGCTGAAGTACCCAGCTAACGTTGAATTATGTGTATGATTTGGTTCAAGAAATGAGAAAAGCCTGTTCATCAGCTGCAGTAACAAAAAATATAGTAAAAGTAAACAAACTAAAAATTTCATGTGCCAAGGAGGGTAGATGAATATCATTAATGTGCAGTAACTTACATCTTCATCTTCCACCAAGGTTTTCAGAATGACATCTATTTCACAAGTAAATATCTCACAGGCGATCAATGGGAACCTATATCATTCAGGAGACAAAGGCCAAAGAAAAAAAAGTAGCCCTTGTAATTAATAAGCTCAAAAATTGAACAAGAAAAAGAAAAGGAATTGAAATTATTTCTTAATTAACAAGTGACAAGCAAAACAACTTTATTTGACAATGGAACATACTTATAGGAGTGCTTGCTATCCACATCTTCAGGAGGATCTTCAATAATATACCGGACCAACTGTTCTACCTGAGCACGATCTCTAAGACTGAAAGCAAATGAAGAGCACTTATGAGGAAACTAGTACAGATGTTAAAGGACTCTAAATCTGAGGTTCACAAAAGTTTAGTAAAAGTAATTCATGATTCCATCATACAGAGAACTCAATACTATGTGTGGACACTCAAAAGAATTTTTTGACCAAAGTTACCACCTTGTGAACACTACTATTATCTTTTTTTTATACATGGACATCCCAAAAGGAAAAAACTTTGAAAGAAACATGAGTTTCAAGGAAGTGCTTAGATCAATTGCATTAAAGATAATTATGCAATGATTCACAACCCCAACCCAACATCATATGGAGAGGAGAAACATCCCAGTTACAAATCCCGCCTAATTATGCAGTTAATATAGAAACTTGATTTGGTTTTATGAGCATCATTACATGATATTACAGCCACTTTTTGTCAAAAAAATTTAATTACAACACCACATTAGTAATATGTATGCAACGATGAATATTACAAATTAATAAGTCGTGTGTTTAAAGCTTTGCATTCTTGAATTATTTCTTCTTCATCGAGAAGTTCTTCCAAGGTGAAGCTATCCTTATCCAAGATAAATTCCACCTGCAGAGATGGCAACAGAAACAAAAGTAAGTCTGTGACCTGATTAGAGAAGATATCAAATGATATATTCTTTCAAAACAGTAACTAATAGAATGTTTAAATTTGCTTGACAAAGCTAACGATAGAAGAATGTTAAGTAGGCTAGGCACCAAACATGCAGCGTGGTCTTCTACGCTACCATTAGCTCGTGCCCTCATGAGCGAACCAAGATTTTCAAGAATCATAAATGCAGGGTCTACTTTCATTTATGAGCATGGTGCCCTCAAATGCGCAGGCCCACAAACATTTTTGCAAGGTTCTGGTACGAAATATTGGCTCAATTTAAAATCGTTGTTATGTTTAAAAGAAAAACAAACAAAAAAGAATCAGCAGGAAAGGATGCAACACTTGTATTCATTCCAAGATAATAAATTTTAACGGAGAAATTTCTTTTGTTTTAGAATCAAACACCAAAATCAAGAGAATATGGCATCTGTGCAGCTATTATAATACCATCCAGAATTTAATACTATTCAGAACCGCTGCAATTGCTTAGAAAATATCATGAGTCAGAATGCTAACGAAGTTGCGGAAATTGGACCAAGTTTGAGATGGATGCCGCTACGACGAGCAAAGGTGATTAGATAAGACAACAGAGAAACTGAGTACGCTTAAAGTTAGCATGACCAAGCCAGCGAATCAACAAACAACACAAGAAAACAAAAGAAAATAAGCCACCCAATTCGTCACGGAAGCGACAGATATAAAATCGGCGGATGTACGCGCGAGCGCGCAACTTACCGGAGACGAGGCGGGGAGGTTGGGAATTCGCCAGAACATCTCCGACTTAGCTAGCGGATCGAGCTACGAGGATAGCTCCGACAGGACCGAAAACCCACAGATTCCACGGAAGCGGGCGAGTTCGTCCAGCGCAGAATGGTGGCCGAGCAACTGAAAGAACAGCTTGGGCGGTGGCGGCGGTGAGGCCCAAGAGGAAGAGAGAAGGCTGAGAAGAGGAAGCCCTAGATTTGGGGGTGGAGAGAAACAGGTAGGCGTCTCCTTTGTTACGAGGAGAATGCGAAAAATATAAAAGAGACGCATAAAGAAGAATCGGGGGAAGTTGAGGTGGGTCAGGAGTTGGGTCCAAATTTGTGTCGCTAAAAGTTAAGGCCACACCACAAAAGAATCTTTTATACCCGGCCGAAGCCTCACTAGTCAATATAGTCGCAGCCAGAGTCCCTCATGTGGGGCCTGCAGGTATTGGTTGAATCACTCCACGGGTATATTGTCGACGTAATTAAAGAGATGCTCTTTCTCTCTTTTCATTCTCCGGATGACCTGCTGCTACAGGTTAAGCAACGATTCAATTCGACCGGTGACCAGAACCAGCCGGTACTCTCAATTCAAAAGACGAAAAAAAGGGTGCTGTGCGACATCACACGTCTCCCCTCTTCCTCCGGTTTACATATCCTCCACTACACAGTTTCGAAATATGATAATCGCCTCTACAAAGCCCATCAGTTAAAAATTTAGTTATCAGTTGTGAAAATTATGTTTAAAATATTTTAAAAAAGTTCCAAGTACCTTTGTTTTTTCTCATCTATTATTTAAAAACTCATTTCGTGCCTTTCATAAATATCATAAAGATTTACATCAAATATTTAACAAAATATAAAAGATTTAGCTAATAGGGATGAGATTATGAAATAAAGTTGGGAGTTCGCAAGGGGAGTCACGAAGAGTACTAACATTTATTGAGGCTTCACTATCAAATCAACTAATAAATATTAAGTATAATGATAATGTTACAATTTGTTGAATTTTATAATGATATATAATAAGATTAATTATAATATATATATATATATGTGCAATTTTATCAATATTTATAGTAGCAAGTAATAATATATGTTGTGCTCTTCACCTCCGTTGTGTGGTGGAATAGAAAAGACGGAAGGCAAAGTGATCGTTCTCGAAAAATAGCGCGATTGATGAGCTTGCGGACAACCACGTCCACAGGAAACAAAAACGTGCGAGTTGTTTGTCCAAACGGAGACGTGGTGATTGTAAAGGAGGTATTGCGAGGCACTGTACCACTTACGGCTTGGGCCATCTAATCATGTGATATCATCCTCATGGGTGGGAACAATGCCTAATATAGAACCGTAATTCTAAAAATAGTATATTTATAATTATGATGTCTAATGTGATATATATATATATATATATATATAGTATGAATAAAATATCATAGTGATAGAGGATGTTTTAGTATCACCTAATTGGCCACTACCTTAGATCATATGTGGTATCACTTCAGTCAGAGTCACACATACATAATTTGACTTAGAAATGATTACGTCCCGAAGCGATGTTGCCCGACTCAAAAGCGACACAAAATAGAATCCACGCCACTCGAAATTGCACGAAGCAACACCCGTAAGTGGGGGAAAAGCCCCGCAAAACACAAGATCAGAACAGTCACCCCAAAACAGATGAACCACCAACCTGAAATATTGATGGACGCTGATAATATTGGGAAACCTTGGGTAGCATCACATGCGCAGTGGAAGAATAGAAAATAAAAATATGTTCCCAAAAATCGAATAACGGATTGTCGTGCGAATAATGGTGCGCGAAAAATGTAAAACTGAAAATCGTGTAACATGTATGAGATGATTTATCTAAGAGAGATCATATATCCCCGAAATCGTAAATCCAAATCTTTGGATGAAGGAGGTTAGATGTTCTCCTCTCTAACAGTGATCCACATAATAGATTGGGCGATAACACTCCTCAATCGCAGTACAATCTTCCTTTCCATGCATATCACAAGATTACACCGTAATCAATAAGGGGTCAGCCCTTCTTGCTGTCCACATACCCCAGACAGGGGCAGTCGACTGAGGGGAGCGGAGAGGGAGGAGAATATGAGGGGCAGCTAAGAGGAGACTAGCCTATGCCACCTTTTGGTCCATCCTATTTATAGAAGTTTCTACCACTTAACCTTAATGAATTATGTCCTATATGGTATTGGATCTTTATCCAATTACCCAAACCTCCTGGATTAGTGGATCTCTATCCAATAATCTCTTATTAGCTCTTATTGGATCTCATCCATATATGATCCAATAATATAGAGTCTTATTGGATATCTACTAAAAAAGGGGGTTAGTGAATATCTCATATTCAAACCTCTACTCGTTACAACACCTATCAAATGTGTGTGACTCTCTAGGTCCAATACCAAGCTGACCGTGAGTCATACATATCAGAACTCCTTCTAATTTAGTGAATTATTATCTCCATAATAATTCACTTGACTCATCGACTACGGGTGTACTAGGCCACTATACTATAGTCCCCAAACAATATAGGGGAATACAATCCATTGGATCTGTCTGCCCTTAGTTACCATATATCTATTGTTCCTCATTCATCAAATATCCTAGAGATCATATACTAAGTATGATGCTGTCAAACCCTACGGAATCTACTCGAGTCTCGCTCTAATTAGATTCTATCGAAGAACTTCTTTCTCTCTTAATCTGAATGACTATTGCTAGGGATTTGCCTGAGCGAGAACACAGAGGATATTTCTCTCATGAGATTAAGAATGGTTGATCTTCTATTGACACTCAATTGCTCTCGTAAGGTTGGCTATCACTCATGATGACCGGCTATGCTAGATCTGGAACTTTCAAACATATAAGTTCAGTATCAAAGAGTATAGTACTAATATAAGGCATCCTTGGTATCTCAAATCTAAGAACCAGATGTTATGATCAAGAATAACACTAAGAGGAGGGGGGGTGAATTAGTGCAGCGGATAAAAACGACAAATTTAATCGCGTTCGAAAAATTTCGTACGATGAAACTCTTAGTTTGATAAAAATCGTATTGAAATATCATTTGACTTGAATAAGTTTGTAAGTGAGTAGAGAAGAAGGGATTGGACAGCTTACAATGAAGTAAAGTGGAATACAGCAAAAGTAAAGTACGCACCAAGAAAAGAACATATCAAATTTATAGTGGTTCGATCGTCCGACCTACGTCCACTTCCGATTCCTCCTCCGTCGAGGTTAATGGCGTCCACTAATGGTCTTCCTTTAATAGGCGAAGACCAACCACCTCTTTACAGTGCTTTCTCCTTTCCACGGGTTTAGGAGACAACCCTTACAAGCCTCACACTTCTTCTTGGATGATTGCAAAACTAAAGAGAGAGGAGGAGGACTCTTTGCATTTTTTACAACACTTTTACACCCTAACACTTAAAGATTTTTTTCACACTTTGATTTTTCTTTCATGCAGAAAATGGTGGGGTATTGATAGGCTCCAATGGCTTCAAAATTGGAGCAAAAAAGTGTCTCATCCTGGATTTCCGGGTTACTGGTAGTACCACCACCTATGCTAGGCGGTACCACTGCCTGCAACATTGACACTAGGCGGTACCACCACCCAATTTGGTGGTACTATCACCTGATAGAGCCTCGGAGACTGGGCTTTGGCGGTACCACCCTTGACAGGGCGATACCACCGCTTGGTAGTAATAATTGCCAGCGGTACCACCGCCCAGGCTTCTTGGTGACTGAGCCCTGAGCGGTTCCACTGCCCTAGTCTGGTGGTGCCACCGCTAGACAGGGTTCAGCAACTTGGTTGGGCCTTGAATCCAACCCAAACCAGTTTAATTACGAGCCCAATTAGCCCTTAATAGGTTTAATGGGATTACCTCCCAAACCTAAACCTAATTATGTGCTAACTATGATTTTTAAGGCATACACTAAACAAAACAAGTCCAGTAAGTCTAAGTTTCTTCCGGCGAGCTTCTGACGGACTTCCGACGATCTCTTGGTAATCTTCTAGTAGACTCCCGGTAAGCTCCTGGACTTTATGATGATCTTCTTGGCAGTTCCAATGAGCTTCTCGACCAATTCCGGTAGCACTTCCAATGAACCTCCGGACTCCCGACGAACTCTCGAACTCCCAATGAATTCTCGATCTCAACTCCAACACTTCATTTTGCTTTATGCCTTGATCGCTATCATAGTTAATCCTGCACACTTTTTTCAACATATAGATTGGGTCAAATAATTTACCAATTAATTTTATCATCAAAATATGATATTCAACAATCTCCCTATTTTGATGATGATAATTAATTAATGATGGAGTTAACCTTAACTCCCCCTATCTATATGTCATACTTGAGAAAAGACACTCTTGAATTCAAGCATCAAATCGATAAGTTATATGCATTTAAACTTATTGATATACACATTATGATACTAATCATGATTTACCATTTCAAAACATGATACCACGTATTTATCATAATAAAAATAATGTCAAGGCATGACATCTATTTTTAAGTCCAATATCGAATAATGATAGATAATCATCATTTTTAAGTATGATACCAATTTCAAATATGAAATTTAGTAAGATTCAAATTTCATGTTTGATAAAAGATGACAATTCATCAATCCGAGGCATGATACTAATTGTAAATAGAAAATTAAGTATGATAAGTTCGATACCTCATCATAACGATACAAAATCAAGCATGCTTTTAAGAATGAAACATTTTCAAGTATCCATGCCACATTACGATGTGTTTCAAGCATTCATAATACATTTCAAGTATCTATCATACATACGATGCATATGCGATACATTTTGATATTTTTCAAGTATTTGTAATGTATTTGATGATACCAATCACATTTCAAGCATTCACAATACATTCAAGCATTTACGATATGATATATTTTACACATTATTTCAAATATCCATAATATCAAGTTGTCATCAATTTACCGCATTTCTCCCCCTTTGTCATCAACAAAAAGGAGAACCATTCAACAATGCTAAGTGTTTTTTTAAAAAATTATTCAAGTAAGTTATACACCAATTTATCTAGGCTAGCAAAGAAAAATGAGAAGTTAAGCAAAATCTTTGCATGATAACTACTTTTGGTTTTTGAAATGGATAAGCTAGCATTTTTGCTTTAGATGTGCAAAAGCTTTTTTGGTTCTTCTTGAGATGTGCAAGTTTCTTACTTCCTTTGTTATAAAAATAATAATAAGAGGAAGAAGAGTAAGGGAAGAATTTATTCTCCATCAAGAACCAAATTCATGAAAGTTAAGTTTCATTAAATCAAGCTTCTACTATAGCAAAGAGAGATGATTCATCATAAAGGATCAAGATGTCCATACCAAAAATCAAATTCCTATTCTTGCAAATGATCATCACATACTAAAAGTCCATGAATAAAAATTCTTCTTTCGTGAGAAGAGTGAGGAAGAATTCATGGGAGAGGATCATCAAATGAAAGATCAAAAATCCATGAATAAATCAAATACTTTTTCTTGTAAATAGAAGGAAGAAGGATTCATAGTAATTGATAAAAGATCAAGTTATTAATCCAAAAATCCATGAATCATGGCTCTTCCTTTGCAAATAGAAGGAGGAAGGACTCATGATCATCACAAGAAAATAAGACATCAAGTTGTAAATACCAAAAGTGGAATATTTTATTTTGTAAATATCATGAGAAAGAAAAAGCAATCTCAATTTAAAAAGAAAACTTAAGTTACGAAAAATCGAGAAGTTTGAAAAATGTATCAAGGAATTTATGCATTCAAAAGATTTATCATGCCTAATTCTTAGAGTGTTGCATGCATTATACCATCATCAAGAAGTGCATCATTGAAAAGCATATTACGTCGAAAGGTACATCATTATCATGAGTATTGCATACATAATCAACATGTATCATATCATCCATGATTCAAATCATCATCATACCTTTCTCCCCTTTTGTCATCAACAAAAAGGAGAAAAGTGCAACTAGTATATTTTTGAAACATGCAATTTCTACTTCACTATAGAACATGCAAACTTAGCAAGTTTTAGAAATATGAAAATTAGCAAAAAAATATATATATTTTTAGATATACAAGATAGCATATTTTTGTATCTTCTTGAAATGTGTAAGTTAGCAAACTTTGCTTCTCTTAAGATTTGCAAGATAGCACTTCTTGCTTCTCTTTTGAGATGAGCAAGCTAGCAAGTTTTGCT
>LVTN01000790.1:2205-26924 GCA_001649415.1 Musa itinerans
CACACTTAAAACAAAACTTCGATCGAGACAATTAATCCTAAGCAATTAACCAAGTTGTCTGGCATGTCATTGGTCCCTCGACGCTTCGTCCGATTCTTCGGCGCATCGTCCTTTCGTGCGGCCTATTGCCCAATCGGCTAGTTGACTCCGCAACTCCGATGTCCTTGGCGCAATATCCGCTCTTTGGCCCGATGCCCGAATCCACGTCCCGAAACCTTTTGTCGATACGTCGACCGATCCACCGGCCCGACGTCCAATCTTCTGACATGTTCTTCCGGCACAACATGATTCTTCCTGCTTTAATTGTCTCATCCTGATCGAAGTATCCTGCGTCACTCAAAACGCAGATTAAAACATAAACACATATCAAGTGGTTTCATCATCAAAATACGAGATTCAACAAGATTCATTAAGGTTAAGTTGATAAGGGGTCTCTATAAATATAATGAAACCAATGGGTCATGGGCTAGGTTCTTTTGGCTACCACCTTCTATTCTCCTCTCTCCCTCTCCTCCTCATACTATAGCCCCTATTTGGGACGAATGGACAGCAAGAAGGGGCAGCCCCTTCTTGATTACGTGGTGCGCATGAGGAAGAGTTTTGGGCAGTGATTTGAGGAGCGTCTTTGTAGCCCCTACCATGTGAATCACTACTAGAGATAAGGGTATTTAAACGCTTTCATCCAATCCCATAGATCTGTAGGAATTCAAGGATATACAATCTCCCTAGGTAATTCTCTTACGCGTAGTTTTTCGGTTTTGTAGGTTTTTATGCACCAATCTTTGCATGATGATAAACCTTATTTTCTGTGAGAATTCTGAGATTTTTATTTTCTATTCTTCCACTATACATATGATATCACCTTAGATTTCCCAACAATAGGGGCTCTAGTTGATATCTCATATCTAAACTTCTACTCGTCGCAACACCTACTATATGTGTGTAACCTTCTAGGCCCAATATTGAGTTGGCTATGAGTCATACCTGTCAAAACTCCTTCTAGCTCAGTGAATTATTATCTCTATAATGATTCATACGACTTATTGACTACAAACATACTATGCTACTACGTTGCAATCCCTAGATGATATAGGGGAATCCCGTCCATTGGACCTGTCTGTCCTTAGTTGTCATGTATCTATAGTCTATTATCCATCTAATATCTCATAGATTGTATGTCAGGTATAGTGCTATTAGGCTCATACAATTTCTACTCAAGTCTTGCTCTAATCAGATTCTCCCGGAGAACTCTTTCTCTCTCAATCCGAATGACCCTGGCCAAGGATTTGTTTGAGCAAGAATATATGGGATATTTCTCTCATGATACCGAGAGCGAATAATCCTCTATCGACACTCAATAGCCCTCGTAAAGTTGGCTGCCACTTCCGACGACCAATTATACTAGATCTAGAACTTCTAGACCTATAAGTTTGGTATCAAAGAGTGGAGTACTCATATATGACATCCTTGGTGTCTCAAGTTTAAGGATCAGATACACAACCAGGACTACGGAATTGTTGTCTAACAATGAGGTATCATTAATCATCCAGCATTCCGTGAGCGGATCAATCAGTGAACTCATTCTCCAATGAGCACTTGCACTATATCCCTAGTGTCTTCACATATGCAGCTATGAGACTAGTTGCCTCTATCATATGAACAGGTATACAGCACACCAGTCTGTCCGGTTATCTCGATGTCCCTTTCGAGTGACCTATGACTAGGATTATTTAGGGTTTGTATTTAAAGACGAGTTGGTCTCATTATTATGATCTCATCATGATCCGATTCTCATTGCATAAATCCATAGACATCACAATATACAATGTATGCAACAAACAATATAAAGTAAAAAAATATTAATAAATAATAATAAGAAAAAAAGAATATGTATCATATCATACATGTCATCACTCACGTGATTAGCTTATAAGGCACCTATGACTAACATATTTCTCAACGTATTCTCATCTCACGACTAATAACTTAAATGGATTAATAAAAACATTATACCCATATAATATTTTCTATGAACTTTTAGATATCCCAACTCATCCCAAAAATGATAAGCATCCACAAATAAATAAATAGGTAAATCTTCTAAAGTATAGCCCTCACCGGTAATAAGCTTCCTCTAGCAACTAATTAAGAGTTAGGTTAGAAATTTGGAATGGGAGAAGTGCGGATGCATTATTCTAAACACCGATCAAAGTGACCTAGCAGATGTGACTTGTTGTAATGTGAGTGGAAAAACATTGCCACTTACACACTTTGATCGATGTCTTTTGTTTGGATTTGTATATTGACAACATTAGGAAGCTAAATGAATCTAACTAAAAACATCCTAATCCATATTAAGAACTCCCTTTTAACAATGAGTTCTATATTTTGTATCGACTATTATTGTATTTTTCTTTTCTTTTATTTTATATATATAGGTGGTGGATTAGGCTGAGTTGTATGTACTTTAGCAGTGACTGAAGAAGATTCTGAACTGACCAATGAACATTCTTGTTGTTTTTCCAGACATAAATCCTCAGCAAATCAGTGTACTTCTCTTCCTTCTTCTACAGTGGTAAGTGTAGCAGATTCTGGACTGACCAAATTATCCACTGATTTCTGATTTCAGAGACAATGTTTTTGGTTTGTGTAAGACAAGTGAGCTTATCAGGCTTAAACATGTTGCGGACACAGATTCCATAGCATTGTTCTCTTGCAGTTTAGTTTGCTTGTTGCTCTCAGGTGATATCTATCATCTTCATAGAACTGGCAAATGGCTCAGAAGGGTAATAAACAAGCTGATATAAGCAAACACTCTATATTTACTACCACATGAAATATGAGTCCTAAGCTTGTAAACACTATCATAGCTACATGGTTGATATCTTCTCTGATGAGTTAGATTCCAAATATCATGTAAAGTCGAAGATTCCATGTATCATCATGTAAAGTCAAAGAGTTGACGATGAGATTTCGAATCATCAACCCAGTGGAGTGAGGTTGGGTTACATCCGCGAACTTGTTGATTTAGTATTTAACCACTGCACGTAAATAATAAATCCCACTGAAATATAGGACTGACCTTATTACTTCTTAAAAAATATATACATTAATTATTCCAGCTAGACTATATAACCATCACCATGTAACACAATGGGCACTGTATATATTGATGTATTGAGAATGATGTCCCACCAATAGTGCCCACGTCAACACCATGTGACGATGACGTGGTAAGTGCATTGATGTGGCACCAATAGTGTCTATGTCGACATGTGATGATGTCATTGCAAGATGTTTGACCATGCATCCTAAATTATCACATGTAAAATAACATATGATTATCCAGTTGATGCCCCCGTCAACATCCGATATAAATGTGAGACCATGCCAACAAATGTTACATTGGCATAACATCAATCGATATCCGTGTATTGATACATAGTACATCAATAGATATTTTAGAAGATAAAAAAAAGAGAGAAATGTACTAATGAAAGAAAAAGAAGGTAGATGACTGTAAATGGTGACGATGATGTCAAATGGAATGTGAGCTCCAATTTAAATTTTTTTTTTTTTTTATTGAGTTGAACCAGACCATCCAAAACAGGAGTGTGATTCGTGTGTATCGATCCATGCCTAGATCGATATGTACCGATCGAAGCGAAATAGAGAACATTGATTCAAACAACTTTAAATTATAAATCATAGATCACACCAAGGCCAGGCCAGTGAAACTGCAAAATTCTGATAGATAGTAGCACAGGTTCTTAAGGTTGATTTTAATATTTGAGAAGGGAATGATGTTCTTTAAGGTTGAGTCGATTGTTGAGATTACAAATGAGCACCAATTTAACAAGACTGAAAAGTTAGGAAAAGAAGGGCATTCAACAGTAGCAGACGTTGGATGAGGTGAGATGAGGGCCTTTCATTTACATGAGCAGGGATCATTACAGCTAGCAGATGAGAGAGAGAGAGAGAGAGAGAGTTGTTTCTTAGGCCAAGAGCCAGAAGTTCTTCTGCCACCGAGTGCTGATCAAGTAGCCACCCACTCCTCTCCTCTGCTTCCGCACTGCAAGCGTCAGGCAATCGGCTTTGCTGATGCACTGCTCCACAAACTCCCCGCCGCTGCTCCGCAACAGGCTGCGAAGTTTCACGAGCAAAGGGAATCGGAGATGTCTCGGTGTTGTTGATCTAACAGAGAGAGAGAGAGAGAGAGGGTGTGTGTGTCCTTGATCTCACCAAGAGAGTGGAGACGGCTTGCATTGACCCAACACAAGAACGGAAGCCTCCAGCTTCCTCACTTGGCTGAGCACAGTTGCCAGCTTGGGTCCCTGAATGACCAGTGCTTCCACCTCCACCTACTCATTAGATTTCAAAGCAAAAGATATCAACAAGGAGGAAGAAAACAACAAGGGAGGGGGCCATGAGCGAGTGGACACCTCGGGCTTGCAGGCCTTGCACAGAGTGCCAAGAGATTTTGCGAGGTTGGGAACATCATCCTCTCCTCCACCCCTGTGGTGGTGGTGGTGGTGGTGTTGGTGGGGATCGGGAGGAACAACATGGAGAAGGGTTAGGAGGTCGCCCTTGTTAGCCACATGGGTCAACGCCCACATCATGGCATGCTTGGCCCTCGCGCTGTGGTCGATCACCACAAGCACTCTCTTCTTGGCCACCATCCCACCGCCGGTCTCCCCCCACCAGCTCGGGGCCTCCTCCCTCTCCCTCTCCCTCCGGCTCTTCCTCCCCCACCTCCTCGACCCCCTCGCCGACTTGGAGCTCCATCCCTCACCGCCACCGCTCGGTTGCCTCAGAAAAGAATTCCCGTATCCACCGCTCCCCATGACTCTAAACGAGTGCCGCAGTTCCTGGAACGTGCAGGCTGATCATGGGGATGCAGAGCACGTAGCATAGCAGTTTAAAAAGTAGGGGAGGGTGGGAAATGGACAAAGAGTCTTTCAAGAGAAGTGGGAGAGGGTCACGGGAAAGCCAAGACTGGAGAAACACATGTGATGAATCTGGCTCTCGGCTTTAAATGATTTGCAATTGGAATCCATTTCCGGTCACAGGATTTGAGAGAACCGATCCATCTCACGTTCAGCACATCACGCCACACCAATAAACAAAAGTCGAGCTGATGTCTTTAGAGAAAGGAACACAGCAGGAGAGAAGACACCGACGCACCCGAGCATTCCGCTGCGCGATTCCTGGCTTCACGGGTGCAACTTGCCGGCCATCTTCTGAAGCGGATGGCGTCACTGTTACTGCTGTCTCATTCGCCATTGTTTAACCCTTGGAAGGGTGCCTTCAGAAGCAGAACCTTAACCTTTCGCTGACACAAGCGTGGGGGGCCGTGCTTTGTTGACGAGAGGCAGGCATTATTAGATGGCAAGGTTCCAAACGAGGGAAGAGGATGAACAGCTCCCGCAATGAAATGCCCCAGATTGGGAGGACTAAATGTCTCCAACGCATTCTAAGATTGAGAACCAAGTCATATCACACACACATTTCTATAAATTTAAATCAAAATTATTAAGTCGATTATCAGAAAATCATATTCAGAGTGACTCGTTCCAATTCTCATATGTAAAATTTATATCATCAGTTCCAGTATTTTTAGCATCTCCACTGAAACAAACAAATTGACTCAAACACAAACTAACTGATATATATATATATATATAAAGATTTCAAATAAATATCATTATTAGTTTAAGAATAAAAACAATCAAATAAAAAAACTTTATTTTTAATATGCTTATAATATTTTTTATACCTTCATCAAAACACAATCAATATATTCATTAACGTTGTAACTAAAACAAATGAAATTAAGACTCAATAAAGCTAACTCATATATAAATAATAATAATTTCAAATATATATCCTTATTAGTTAACAAAATAAGAACAATCAAATAGGAAGGCCTTCTTTGGGATCAGGGAAGAAGGAAGATGGAGCTGGCTGAAGAAGCATGCATTGAGTGGTCCTCTTCTTCCTCGGTATATGGTCAAGGCATCTGACATTGATGGAAGTGAGACCTGCAGGCTAAAGGACACTGCCTACTTGAGACTTAGATCGGTCCCTCAACTGAAGGCTGTGTACCTGGTTTGAAACAAGTTAAATCAGATTTAAGTACCATATTCGAATACATACTAATGTAATTAGTCATGTCTGGATTCTGGTTTATTAATATTATCATTAGCCTAGACAATGATGATAGATATTCTTCTTAATGTATATATCTTTTTAATTCCTGCTACAAAAATGATCTTTAGTTTCCTATGACCATAGTTATAAATGTCTAATAACATAATACGTGTTGTATTAATTTATATTTTAATGAATAAAAAACTATGAGTTAAGTTAGATTTTAATTATCCCAACTGAAAGCTAATTTCGATCCAATCGAGACTTTTCTTTCGAATCAATCCTTCCAACACCAACAAATTCACACTAATGCTTGCTAAACTACATCGTTCCCGATAATATCTTTCCAATGCTTAGATTGACTTCGGATAAATAGACTAGCTTTTTTGATAAAAAAAAAGTTGTGAACATACTTAAGAGGCACTTTTTATAATAGACTTGCACAACTTTTCTTTTTTTCTGGATAAAAAGTTGCTCGGACTTAACTCCGATCGTGGGACACCAAGTTTAACTCCACAAGGAAGAAATGTTTGACCAACTAGGTGTCAGTCATGTCATAATACCTCTATCATTATTCCTATGAGAAAAAGGACTTCATCCTTCCTTACCATCAACAGCATCATTGTGAGGAGCGAGCCTCATCATTCGCTACCATCCATATCATCGCAAAATTTTGAGAGAGTTTGATGACATATATCATCCATTAATCTTCCACTCCGCTACAAGAAAACAACAAGAGTCATGTTTGAATCAGTGAACAAAAAGAAGTCTACGGTACTCAAATTACTTCAGAGGTGCTGTTGCCAAATCTATTGCAGAAAATAAAGAGACAAATAATAACTTCACTGCTACGCAATTGACTATAAATCTTTGACACATCCAAGCGAATGGTAAACAAGAAATACAACTTCATCACTACAATTATCCTGTCTCATTCAACCCTCAGAAAAGATGAATTGACCAAACCATTAGACTCAGAACACATTACAAACATCTTAAAGAAGTTTCAACAAATAGATACAAGACAATTTACAGTCCAAAAAGATCTACATACATTCATGCATATATATATATATATATAATATATAGCCTTGTTTTGGTGAACTCTTAAGAACAGCTGCAAACCTTAAGACACTTCCTGTGGCAGATATGATGAAAATGTTCCTGAGCCATGCCTGCCGCTTGATCCTGCTTGTGATCATCATCACTTGTGAACTGCTCCTCATGTCCGGAACTCCACTAGGCAAGTTTTCAGATCCAAACTTATCATAGATTCCAAGCATCACATGTTTAGGAAACATTGTGTTAAAAGAAGGATTAGTATTGTGATGATGCCTGCAGGTGAAGAGCAGATCCAAACACACCGACGTTCTTTAAAGTTAGCACCCTACAGACCACCACCACCGGGGCCTATTGCAGGAGGACCAATAAATCATTAGACTTCTTATAATTATTGTAAGCCTCTCTCTCTCTCTCTCTCTCTCTCTCTCTCTCTCTCTCTCTCTCTCTCTCATAGTGCTGCAATTTGTTGCCTAATAGTGTCCATTTCAATTATTTATCATGGTATCAGAGCAAGCCATGGGTTCAAATCCAGCATCTACCCATCTTTCCAGTGTTTAATTAAAAATATGTATGTGATACACATTTTTCATTTGGGTTTGCAACTTATGCTTAGGTTTCATTCCCATACCAAACCAAGATCGACTTGCACGAGAGATGTTAAAACCTAATATACGTTGGATCCGGAAAACTGTTTCTCTACTAACTCATAAAGTAAACAATACACAATAAAACTATTTCAAATCATTTCAGTAATTTTTTTCCCATGTTCAGTTGTGAAATAGAAATTAATGTCTAATGTATTGATCCTCCTTGAAACTTTCTGTCAAACCTTACCTTCATTTGTAAAATTAAAGTGGCATGCTTGATTAGGCCTTAAGCTGAATCAATCTAGCATGCGCTGAAGGTAATTGATAATACAAGCAATCATACTACTGGGTAACCTAACCACAGAAGTTGAAGAAAAGGAGAAGAAAAGAAAACCCTGGTCACCAATGGCAACAAATTACAATCTGCTTTTCTTGGGTAGACAACCTCCTCTAAAATATCATCATCTTGCTCTGTAAAAGAATTATATATATTGGACAACTAGATATCATGTTGAATTTGCTAGAAAAATGACATATTCCATATGCTATCAAGAGACATTAACTGCATACTCTCAAGCCCTTCTCCATGCTTCTTGGACAAAATTAGCTGACTAGAAAATAGTTTATCTCTGAAGTCGCCATTTTGCAGATGGCCAATATTCTAATGGTAAGAGAAAACTATCCCCAAGACCAGCAGCTTAGAACCAAATACCGAAGTCCATGAAGAATAAAAAATTTAGAAAATGATACATGACATAATGAATACCTTCAGAAAAACTTCATAAAGTTCAACATTTTGGTTTCTAGAAACTAATTCAGGATCATCATTATGGTCTAGCACTGTCCACACCATTTTCAACTTGTGTTTGGTACTTTCTTATGCTTATACACCACCCTGATTAATATGTCTATGGTAGCTCCAAGTCCTACAGGAGGGTTAGCTTTCTTCCATAAATGCATCTAGATTAACTCCCTTTTTCTCATAAGTTCTTGAGGTTTATCACCAACAATAGAGTTCTGAAATGATATTTATCATATAGTCAGCTACAAATACATATAGCATTTTGGTCTTCTTTCAAAACAATTGTGGATTCAAACAAATAAACATTATCAGCAATCATCAGATTCTTTATTATACACCACCACTCATACTGTTGTGGTAGCACCAGCAATCAAATATGTTTTACATATTCAAAAGTTCCTCCCTAGACTATACATGACCATGAATAGAGAGTAATATCCATCCCTATCTAATTCTCTCTTTCCAACCAATGACAGGATACATCCACACTGCAGCAAGCAGACTCCTAAGTTCAGAAGATGAAAGAAAAATCAAGGAGCCAAGTGTTACTTCTCAGTGTGGGGAGAAGACAAGGATGTCAGTTTCATTCAATCTGTATTTCATTGCCTGAATAGGGTTACAAATGTCAAATCTTCTCAATTTTGTTGGAAACAGTAAGCTATCCATGATACTCGTGTTTCATAAAAAGAGAGCTTGATATGAATTGACATGTTTTGATGAAGTCATACTTGTGTTTCATACTGGTGTTTCATTGCCTGAATAGAGCTACAAATGTCAAAGCTTCTCAATTTTATTGCAAACAGTAAGCTATACATGATACTTGTGTTTCATAAAAAGAGAAAGCTTAATATGAACTGACATGTTTTGATTGAGTCATTTGTGAACATATTGTGAGATGGAAAGCTTCATAGCGTGTTGGTAATTCAATCTTATAAAGCTTATGCTAGCACCTTTTCAAAACGAGCACTTGCACACACACCAATATGAAATAGATCAAGCACACATTTCACAGTGAAGACAGACCAAAATAAGTAGTATACCAATGGCAGATCAGCACATGAATCTTCATCCCTATACCTAATTCTAAAAGGTTCAGCTTTAAGGATGAAGGCATGATCTACCAGGAACACCTTATATAATTTATAGATTTCATGTTGATCATTCATAATCATGGGCTAATTTTTAGCCAAAGAACTTCAAACAAGATCCATTCCAACAATGTGATTTAGAAGTGCCGAACAGATGTTGTAAAACAATTACTCTATAATAAGTTACATGCTCATAACTTTGTGTACGCCATCAAAAGCGAACTCTAGGTTTGGAACAGTCTATACAGGAAGATGAAACTCGACATAAATGTATCTAGCTGAGGAAAAAGGGTCACATTAGATAGTATAGACTAAAAATTCTATTAAACTAAGCGACAGGAACCATGCTTCTAATAGTAACCTAGAAAGAAAAAGAATTCTTCACAAACCATCTAGGTACGTAGCTAACAAAACTTGATCCAACACTAGAATCAGCTGAACTTTTAAAGCGACATCTCCACTTTATTAGCAAAAACTGCACAGGTAGAAGGGAGAATTGTGCTTTACCAAACATCAAATTCGTAAGAGAACATACTAATTTCTAAATCTAAAATGTACCACCCAATTCATGGCAGAACCCTAAAATACCATCAAAATCTAAAGTTCAAGGAAAAAATAAATTGCATTGGAAGGAACGAGCCTTTGTGTACTTCTCCTTAGTCATCTAGGGGTCTATGTTTATAAGGGTAAGATTGTTAACATCGACTCGCAATCTCGATAACTCGAAGAGAAAGTTGTTCCTTTGCAATCTCGATGACTAGAGTTCGAGTAACGAGGATAGCCTGTCTACTTGCTGAAGGCTGCATTCGCAGCCCATTTTATCAAAAAGAAACAAAGACAAGGATTGAGTTCCTTACTCCTACAGCGTCGACAGCCTTGGAAACATCCTGGGACGACGAAGGTCTTCTGTCTTCGTGATGTAGCGGCACCTTCTGGAGCTGGACACTGTCGCGAACCTCGAACTGATTCCGGGGATCGTGGGCCTGGTACTTCTTCTTCCTGCGAAACCCGGCGCTCGTAGCTGGGGTTCGGATGTGGCGGAGCGGGGGAGAGCAGTTACACCGCCCCGTCTTGTCATCGGTGGCAGAGCCCGTGCGGCTCTGCATCACCTCACGGGCTAGACAACGAGGGGGTAGCGGCGGAGGAGAGAGGCGGTTGAGGTGAGGACGAAAAAGGGGGCGTGGGAACGGTATCATCAAAACTGCCTCCGGCCTGGCTTCAATCAAAATAAAAATGGTTGAGATGATAAGAGCAGATAGAATGGACGGTTTGGATTGGGAGACAACAATCTGCACACGAGGTCAGGATCTGGAAGTCGATCCCAATATAAATCCAGACTCCCGTCTGAGAAGCTTGTGAATCCAAAACAAGTTTCCATATTCTATATTTCCACTAGCTAAATATTGAAGGACGGTTGTCGACTGTCAGATGTAACACAACATCCAAAGATTATTCAGGTAATGTACCGTAATATAATACTTTTTTTTCATGATAACTTAAGGGCATTACACTCTCCTTCTAATACACCGTTACAAGGTGGGCACATTGTATGCAACCAAAAAAAAGGTTTCCAAAAGTCTTGGTTGAATCTTCCAAGAATCCAAGCACCACAAGTATGAAGTACAAGCAAAATTGAAATGGAGTCACTATAAGCCTGCAGTACAGCGCACCAACAAATCGTTCAAAAATAGCTACAAACCCTACCGACAAAACCAACACTGTTACACATGAAACAATCACATATAAATTACAAAACCTTTCTACTTGTCGATGAATGCCATCGAACAAATCAGTGGAGTTACAAGCAAAAACGAGCCCACTGAAACAATATAAAAAAAATTTGTTATCAGCATATGACAAAAGGATCAATCTGGTTTCTCAAGGTAACCAATCAGGGCAAACACACCCCACCTTGGCCTCATATAGAACACAATTTTGACCTGCCTCATTTTGCCTTGGAATGATTTTATCCGCAAAGGAACTTTTCTGGGACTGGCACAAGTAAACCTTCCACAATTCATATAACCATTCCTCCAACCAAGACACTATCATCCATCTCACTCATGCGACATAGGAATATGACACCCAGTAAACTGAGGTTCTCCTTCAGTAATGTTACACTTGAAATCTTGACAATCTCTGCACCACTGGAGGTTCTAAAGTTGACATGCACTGTTCCCATGCTCCGTTCGGAAGCATCTAAAGCACATAATTTTACAGTTTGTAATGTCAATTTGAAAAAAAAAAAAAAAGACAGTAGGTGGCATGTAAAAAAATTAGTCTGTACCTGTTTATATCCATTCAGAACTTGGCAAATGTCATTGTGTAGGTCCTCACTCTGTATTTCCTGAAAGGTAAGAGCAAAACTCAGCTAGAAGGTACAACTAGTTCGATTTTGACATTATAAATTTAGAGTGAGTTCCTTACATGCCAACTAGCAACAGCTTTACACAAGTATGAAAGCGAATTCACAGCACCTTGAGGATTTGTTCTTACCTACAGATATCACAAACATTTAGTTGCCAAGCACCATTCATGAACATCATGAAGAAAATGAGATAAGCAGATAAAGAAAAAGGTAGACATACAATTGCACAAAGCCCGCGAAATGCATCTTCCTTTTCATAATCATCTCGTATCCTGTACATAAAATTTCTGGATAAGAAAATCCGGAAAGGTAATGGAAGCCAAGTAATGACTGTGTTTAATTATCAAGTTATTATCAAAGTCAAGAAAATTAGTAACTACTTGAAGTTCGAAGCAACTCCTTGTCATATTTAAAAAAATCTATAATATTTTCGAATTATTTATAACAAGCAGGTTCTCCAGTAGTAATATATGCATGCTCTCCATGGTATAAGTAGATCAAGACACCTTTTATGCCAATTCTGAACAATTTAGCACATTTCACAAATCTTTTGCACTCAAGGGTAAACTTCTTTTGCAACTGTTATGAAATTAGGACTCCCAATCAAAATTTGAATTAGGACTTCAAGTCTTCAAGATTAGGTTGGCCTATTATATTAATTCAGGATTTTTCTTGTGTTTTTTGTGTCCCTTGAACGGAACAAAATTATGGGGATATTCTTGAAAACTTGCAGCCAATCTGAGGAGATGATTTCTTAACAAAGCATTGTCCTAGTTCCTGGATTCCAATGAGAATATGTGTTTCTAAAATGTTGTCACTGACAAAGGATAGGGGAAAAAATGACGTGCAGAAAACATCAACAGCAAAGACCAAGGTCTGCAAACAGAGAAAAATCTTCACTACTGGCCACAATCGTCTACCTAGAATTTGGCATTCACTATTATGATGTCTAAATTATTTAAGGTCAGTTACAAGGATCTTATCCTGCAATTTAGCTCTGTTTAGGGGAATATCAGTCAACTACTGATCCACTTCCACTTAGCACTACGAATCTCAACTAGTCAATGATTCAAAAGTAGCCTCATTAAGTCAATGATTCATATGTACTTTCTGAATTAATTCCTCTGGGATCTCCTGAAGAAAATTTAAAAATTCTTGGTACTTATCAAGGACATGTAGAAAAATGAGCAAATCAGCTCCCAGTGTGCAGCAATAACTTTATGTATGAACAGATTTACACTGGGGTTCAAATCAAGGGTACCCTGTAAAACTTGTTTAACTAAACCACATCACATAATTTTGGAGAGAAAAAAAATGAGATTCATTTGAAACTATAGCCATCAGGTATACCTGCAAATCTTTCTCATTTTGCATAGGATGCAATAAAGAAGTTTAGAATACTGTGGGTGGTACAGAAAACTATTGGAATAAAACATGCTTTCAAACTTCATGAACAACAAGCAGTTCAACATTGGCTAACAAGGAGAACAAAGGAACAAAGAAGTCCTAGTAAATGTATGCTAGGCACTAATTTATACTAACATTGAGAAGCTACTGGTAAAGAAAGAGTATATTACATGCATAAAGCAGTGCACCATGGCTGTATAAAGTGTCCCACATGTGGTGCCACAAGTTCTGGACAAATCCAGCCAAGCCTCCCAAGGGTGATAGCGCTATTTTCTCGCAATGACTTGTTCAAACCCTGTAGACAAATAAGTCATAAGGAAAACTGAGCTAAAGTGTTGACAATCAGAATAGAGAATAAATCACCTCTGCATTTTGGAGAATAGGGACCAAACATGATATTACTGTCAAAACCACTGGAGCAATTTCTTGACGAACCTGAAATTTGGTAACAGCAGCTTCAAGAATCAGAATTCATAATATCAGTAAAACCTTCAAGTATGCTCAATATAAACATTTCAAATATTTAAAAATACTTGATCCAAGCCCATTATTCTGGTAAAGGGTAGTGTAGATAATATCGATACTATGGAGCTTACGTTCACTTTCATACAAAATAGTATATAGGCCGGGTTGAAAACAACCTTAATGGAACAATATGGAATTGCATAGATGCAACCTTTATGTTTGTGTGTTTTTTTACTGAAGTAATTGGTGCTTAACAACACAAGAGATTTAGACCTTAACCAGTTAGTTGTTAGCTGGCAAGCTGCTGCAACTAATTCCAGTTCACTCCAATGTATGTTGTGATTCTTGTGGTATACTATTGACACAGTGGTTCAAGAAATGTTCAACAACCCAAGTACTCCAAACACTTGTGCAGTAAATACTTGTCTACGAAACTTCATAATAGATGCATACACAAAAATAGCAACGCACAAGAAACAACAATTAGCAACCTTTTTTATTATAAACTTTATATCAACTATTTAAGGGGCAATATAATATGCACAGCTGCAACTTTAGTGGATGATTCTTTTAATAATGAAAAGGTTGACCAATCATTGCCAATATGTATAATTATTAAACCAACAAAATATTTGGAAGAAAAACAAAACCAGCTCGACATGAATAAGAATCATGATAATCAATGTGAAACCAAGAGAATCAAACATATGCATCATAGTTGGAATATTGCTGCTCACTTCAAATTACATTTTGTAATGTACAAATAAATGATGAGAAGTGATAGAAAAAGGCGACGGGAAGTATCATGAACTGAAACCCAGACCATAATAAAGTTTAAGATTTCAAAGTATTTCTCCAATGTGAAATCAATGGCCTTGCACGAGCTGTCAATGATCGAGCAGGTTGTAGGGTTAGGCATCTATTATTTGCATATAGATCTGTCAAACTATGAGGCAACTGCCAAAGGAACCGTATCATTATTATGACTCTTGCTAATTGTAACATGGCTGAATTTCCAGTGATGACAACGATTTCAAGGAATGATATGCTGGTCAGCACACATAGCCAGGCCAAATGCCCCAAGTTGGGTCCACCAGGATGTCACAGAATGGAACATACCATGCCCAAAAGTAATTGGCATGCTCAATGCCATGAAATGGTAATCATTTATTGTTACAACTGAAAAGAAATCCACGTAGATATGACATAAGGGGGCTGAACAATTTCCCAACCTTATCTGAATTTCAGAGGACAAGTACAATTTTGCTAGATTGAACACAGTAGAAAAATTTATGAAGAGAGTTTTGTTCTACTGGAAAGTTAGTACCAGGACACACACTGACCTGGACAGCCAATTCTCCAATGGCCCAACAAGCATTGTTTGCTACCGACGCAGCTTCCTTAACTGCAGTAATATTCTGCCATGAGAAAGTTATGTAAGTAACATATATAGTGGGATTACAACAACAACAATAAAAAAGCTATTAGTCCCAACTATTATATAGTGGGATTACTTTCCAATTTCTAGCAAAGTATTTCGCACCAGTTGTTCAGCTGCAACCCTTAGGAAATCTGGAATACGAGGGTGCAGGTGCACAGGACAAACCTGTCATATTGCAAAAGTTAAATACATTGAAGCATATATGACTATGAGGAAGCCTTCTAAGATAATATATCTTTAATATTTTAATATTGATGCAAACACTCACTTTTGCAAGGTCACCAAGAAGTGCAAGAGCACTCTGCCGAATATCAGTTGCCTGATCCATGCAGCATTGCAGAAGCAGGTCTCTCAAGTTGGATTTTGCAACCTACCAAACAGCAGCCAATATTGGCATGACTAGGTTTCTGTTAAATATCTAAATGAATACACCACACTAAATGTTTAACATGTAAGACAACATGCAACATGTGTTCTTTGCCTCAGAAAAACACGAAAAATGTTGCTCTCAGTCACAAGGGAACTGAAATGAAAAAGATATATTGTGCCACACCATATATATGTATATATATATATGTATATATATGTATATATATATATATTTATATATATGTATATATATATATGTATATATATGTATATATATATGTATGTATATATGTATGTATATATATATATGTATGTATATATATATGTATGTATATATATATGTATGTATGTATATATATATATATGTATATATATATATATATGGAAACAGTAAACTGCTTAAGTCTGAGTAAAAAGTACCAGGGTCTCTATCCCACTGCCCAGACCTTCTGCAAGGCCTGATAACAGATCCAATGAGCAGACAATGAATTCCTTATCATATTGGACGCCAGCAGTCACATGATCAACCTGTGCATTTAAAGCATTGAATGTCAGAGTGACAAGGTAAATCCAATAGTCAATAAAACTTGATGATGAGTGCCATCATCCAAATAATTATGTAGTGTATTAATATGATAAACATATCGTCATAGAAATATGGCTAAGTTCCAAAAGTTAAGGAAAAAACATATGATTAGAGCGAAAAATTGCTGCACAACAACTTCGTACATGTTCCACAATAAAGTTAGAATGGTTGAAATTGTATCTCTTTGCCAGGTCAGGCTTATGCATAATAAAGAAAAGTCAACCAAGCAGAAATGGGAGCTGGTTTTGGAAAGTCGGAGAATAACATAAATGATGAGTGATTGCAGATTGTTTATAAAATATAAAACTGAAATCAAATATCAACTTACTTATAGCCCCAATTAAGAAATATTCAAAAATTAAAGAGAACATCACCAAGAAAAATACATGGGAGTAGCAAAGGGGAATATCACCAACTAATAAAAATGGGTAGCAAAAGGGCATGGTGCAATTAACCTTTAGAATAATTCACTTGACCATAACATAATATAGGGTCGATTAAGTAATATAAAGTTTAAAGTCAAATACGGCGTGGATTGTAAAAGTGCACCACCTGCTCACATCAATGCTTTCACTTTAAAGCAGTGATTACAATAAGCGCTCAAGCGCTCGCCTAGGCGCTCGGGCGAGGCGAGGCAAGGCCCGAGTGCCTCGCTTCATTTCCAGGTGGCGCTCGCCCGAGCCCAGGCGTCGAGCGCTTCGGGTGAGCGCCTAGGTTAAACCAGGCGACCGAACCATATTTTTAGGTCTGGTTGGTCTCCAGTGCTTTAGTTGGTTCAATCGAACCAACTAAATCACCGATATCAGGCTCCCTCTCGCGATTTCCCCGACTTCCCCGAACATAACACTCGCGATTTTGCTGCCGAGATTTCTTCTCCACTGTCGCTACTCTCTACTACCACTGTCGCTGCTCGCCACCATAATCACTGCTCACCGCTGCCACAATCGCTGCTCGCCGCTACTGTCGTCACTCGCCGCTGCTGTCGTCGCTCCTGTTGCCACCGTCGCTAGCCGCTCCGGCTCCCGCTCCAGCTACCGTTGTCGCCTGCTACCGCTGCCATTGCCTCAACAGCCTCGGTCTTCTCACTATACTGTTAACAATATATTAACAGTATATTGCTAACTATATACTAATAATAGTATTTTTATTTATTAGATTAATAATATATTATTTTGATTTTAATACTATTAATTTTTATTTATTTAAAATTATTGTTAGGTTTCAGAATAAATGATAAGTGTACAGAGCAACTCAATAGATTTGATGTAAAATTTTATTGTTTTGATTTTTGAGACTTTTTATTAATGTGACATTGTGATTTTGTACCCGATTTTCTTAATTTTATTAGCATATTTTTTATTTAAATAATTATATTTATTTATTATATTATATATTTTTATATTTTAGTGCCTCGCTTCGCTCGAGCGAGCGCCTAGCACCTCGGGCGTTTTTGGACTTTGGCACCTTTTGGGACCTAGTGCTTTTTAAATCACTGTTTTAAAGGCTCCAAATAAGCTACCATGGCATGAAAATAAGTAGGTTTCACCAAAATAATCAATTACATTAATTTTTCTGAGCAGGAGAAAAAAACAACTCAGTATCACCATCTTTAAAATTCTACTTCAATAATTCACTGTACATTCTTCTATTATGACCATATTATCTACTAAAGCTTTGTGTTCCAGTACCCTTTTTCTATCTTCAAAATTGATAATTGAAACAAAGTCATAAATCTAAACTCATGGCTCTGCTCCATTAAAAGCCTACTGAGTAAATGTGTCCAATTAAAAGCCAATAAACACAGCAAGCCTTGTCATGATTATCAAGCAATCCATAAAGGAACAGTAAACCATAGTAATAGTGGAAATAGAAGTTATCAATGATCAACTGAGAAAGAGAATGCAAAATACCTTGGCCAATTGCTGGATCTCAATAAGACTAATGCACCTTTGGAATACAGGTTCAGCAAATTGAGAAAATGCTGGTCCTAAAGCCTGAGGAAAAGGAAAGGATGCAGCACTATACATGAAAGCCTTAAAGAAATGTTCAAGAAAAGACAAGAATCTGAAAATATACTAACATCTCAAGCACATATGACCATATAAGTAACTGTATTGCTAGACATTCAAGATCCAATAAACTTATGGAAGCTAACTCAGTTTTGGATGTCACCAAATATGTTCCCATATAAGTTCTAAAATTGGGTGAGAGCATGCACAACTAAGCTTATTCTTACCATCAAATTGGAGCTTCTGTCAGGATCTAAGAAACCAAAGTAATCTGTCTGATATGTCCAATGGCACCCTATTCTTTTACCCTTATGATGAAGTTCTATCAGACTTGCAAGACAGCTGGAAAGGAGGACCAATCATCTCTTTGTTAACAATCCTTGGACCCTTTGAGCACACGTCGTTTATTGGCAATCTCTTCACTTTTCCAAAGTAGATATTGGACACAGGTCTGGTTTATAAAAAATGTTCATAAGTTCAGCATTTCTTTGCAAACTTCCTCAGTGACTTTTAAATGTTTCTGTATGCCTAATCTATGGAATTCTAGTAGCTCCTAGGATTACATATTTATTGCTTACTTTGATAGAATAACATATCTGATGAAAACAAAAGTTGGAAAAGCCAAAAGCCTATCTTTTACAGGGACTTCAGTTTATAATAAGTCATTCTTGAGAACATCCGGCGTGAAGCATTCAAGCAATTGATGTAAATTAAAAATAATAATAAAATGTAAGTTAAGAAACCATACCTGTGCAATGGATGTAAAGCACTCAAGCAATGGAAAGAGATCTTTGTCAGTGTTTGCAAGTTGTTGCCACTTAGAGATTAATGGAGGCATCAATATGTCAAGGTATTTTGACTGTAGTTTAGCAGCACATCAAATTAGCATTCAGATATGTTGTATTCATGAAACCACAATTTAAGAATCTGAATCTAAATTCTATCCAAATTTATGTGGAAGGTGAATGGCACAGCAAAAAGAAGCACAAGCTTGCAAAAACCACAGAACCTGATTGAGTTCTGAACCGACTGCATCTGCTAGAGTACCGATAGCATCATAAAGAATTCGAAGGTTCCGTTTCTGGATAAAGAATATTATAGTGAAAAGGGACAAAATAACATAGAACTTCTTCTAATTGACTTCTATTCATGACATGCATAATTCCATTTGCAGAGAAAATAAAGATCTAAATCTAAACCATAAGATCTAGAAGAAACCTGATATTTCCCAAAAGCACATAACAAATGCTGCAAAATGATTTCCAGACGTGGGGCCAATTCCTCTGCAGCCTCCTGCATGTAGTGAGTCTCTGTTGGTAAAGAAAACATACAGACAGGAAAATCATCAAGCTACAAACTTAACCATAACCTCTTCAAGTGTTGCAAAAGCAGAACATGCAGCCTCTTGCACTCGCTTGTTGGTATCCAATATTCTTCTCAGAACTCCCATTAGAACTTTGTCAAATTGTTCATAACCATCTCTGTGACCAATATTCTGCAAAGCAAGCAAACAGAATTAAGTTGTCCATATGCTGTTTCCCTCTTGAAATAAGATGAGAAAACCACAAGAACTATGAATAAGGAAAGCAAGGATAAGAAAGCCGGTTAACATTTATAAAAAATTATAAGGGAGCAATTTGATAATGAGTTGGGGTCCACTATATCTGCCATTGAGTTCTATAAAAAATCATAAATCTTAGTTAAATTAAGAGCATTTATGTCTTTATTTATAGTTTCTAAAAGTCTTTGGTCTTCTTATACATCTATTCGTACCACTAATATTGATTATTTCATATTTTCTAACTACAAAATATATAGGTCTCCTTAGCACATGTTTGTACTATCTCAAATGATTCTCCACATATAAACTTCAACATGTACTCCTCATCTCTACCTCTACTACACCATATTATTCACAAATGAGATCATTTTCTCATCATTCCTAGTAACTCCATGCATCAACTTTAACATTCTTATCTTAACTATACAAACTTTTGTATATATTATTCCTTATCTACCCAAAAACTCAGATCCATAAAGCTTCCCTAGTCTATCAACAATCTTATATATTTTCCTTTTAATATAAATGGCACCTATTTATAATACAAAACTACTAATGTCCCTCTTTGTTTAACCATCCAATTTTTATTCTGAATAATATCTCCATCTATCTCTCCCTCTTTTTGAACAATTGATGCAAAATATCTAAATTTTTTTAATTAATGAAATTTCCTGCATCCAACTTAACTATATCCTAAAATGTCACTTACAATTACTAAGCCAACATCTAAAGGGTGTATCCAGTGCACGAGGCAAGGCGGGGTGTGAGAAGGGTCAATGTACGCAGCTTTACATTTAAATATTTAAAGAGACTATTTCTGTAAACCTTAGTCTTAATTATACATTTAGTCTTAATCCTACCCAATTTGAAACCTCTAGTTTCAAGGTTTATCTCCGTGACTCAAATTTAAAATTAATTCTGCTTAAACTCTCATCAATTAAAATAATATCAACAAAAAAATAAGTCGAAGAGGTTTATCCTTAACATGACTAATAAGTTCATCTACTATCATTGTGAAAAAGTATAACTTAATATGAATCATTGGTGTATTTCTGTACTTATAGAAAACTCAATAGACGGCTTTTATCAATAGTAACTATCATAAATATCCTTTACGACACCAACATAATTACTAATACACCTTTATTTTATATCAAAGCAAAAAATATGAATTAGATGGAATGGATAAAATGCCACTAATGAAAAATTAAATAAATTCCTACGCTATTGACATTGATCGAACCTAAATAAAATATGAAAAAAGGTGTTTGTCTCAATATTGCAACAAAGCAGAGATTAGCTATACCTGAATGATGAACTTGCTAAAACGAGAAAGTGTCCAACAAGTGATACTCCGTATAAGTGGAAATTTATCATCCAAAAGTGGAATGAGGAATGTCACAATCTGTAAACCAAATCATAACACACCAGTTATTTAAATGCAGACAAAAAATTTCTAAGACAAAGTGCATTGAGATTTGCAAATACATAAAATCATAGATATCTAAATATTTGAAACAGAAAGCAAAACAATATTCACAAGTACATCAGTTTAGCACAAAATAGAAGCAAGTCCTACACAAGAAAACTAAATGAGAATAGCTAGAGAAACTTTAACATGAGTGTCTTTTCACAAGAAAGTCCCACAACCAAACAAGAAATGGACCACTTGCTAAAACTTTAAAAATACCAAATACCAGGAAAAGATGGATAAAAATTAGATCAGGAATCATTAGAAGATAACTACCATAAAGGCCATAAGAAATTTTGGTCAGACTCATATAACAACTCATACAATTAAAAAGCATTACTTCTGTGGTATGCTAACTGATAATAGAAAATTAGTTTTCAGTTCTTGGAAACCAGATCATAACAAACATCATTTAAACATAAAATTCATAGAGAACACAGTAACTGATCACTTCATGCCATTTTCCTTTTTTAGTAGACAAGATTATTTTGACCAAGCAAGAGAGCTAAAGGTTTTTACACTATACTATAAATGGGTTTAGGTACTTATAAGATTAAAAATTGATTTTGTAACATTAGAATGCAGGCCATTACAATTTAATAAAAGACTCTCAAGTATTGATATCCTTCTCAACACCAAACTAAAGCAAGAAAATTGACAAAATATAGTAAACAGAAGTAAGAAATCATACTCCATAATAGTTTGTTTCTTAGAACAGAACTAAATAGTAGTCGCACTGTGGTACTACCCCTTCAACTATCTAGTATAAAAGATGTACCTCAGGAATATGGGGGTATAATCCATTAATGCATCCCTCTGCTACGGCCCCAATAGCCAAAACAGCAGCTTCCCTCTCCTTCCAACTAGAGTCACTTGTAGTTGATGATTTTTGCTGCAAAAGTCAGATCATTATAAGTACAATGAAACAACTTCTTGAGCATCAATTATTAACTGTCATGTAAATTAATGTTAATATTATTAGCAAAAAAATGCTAAGTGCAGGCATTAACCATTAAATGATTATGAAACAACATAGCTATCAACAAGCCTCCATCTGGACCTCCAAGGGTGGCTGGCCTAGCTGAGTTTAGGCCAGGACTGATCTAAGCAGGTTCAGGGCAGATCTACCCAGGTCAAAGCTGATATGCATCATAACATCCTAATAATTGTATCATATAGCATACATCTGATGCATCTCCTACCCTGCAACCTTCGACGATGTTGACCTAGTACAGTCAAAAATCATCTTGTGTCCACTATCCAGTGAAGCTTAGTATTCGAGCAAGCTTTTTGTTTTACCATAATCCAGAACCCATATCAGACCCTTTTTTTGCAGTTTGGAACATATAAAATGATCTTACTTTATTAGCATAAACAACAAAAAGAATTTTTAACTCAAAAGTAGTTAGTGCATACAAAACTATCTTAAAAGCAGGAACTAAAATGAATTCTTTTCTCCAGTATACCTATAATTCGTAGATAATCTTTGAGATTACCTGAATCAAAGGCATCAAAGTTGGAAGAATCTCATCTCCAAAAACATTTGAAAGGATATCTAGTCCAGCTGCACTGCATTTGCGCAAATTCCAAACATTGACAGTGTCCTCATCCTGTGAAAAACAGCAAAAGATCTCAAAGAACGATGCTTAGAAAGCCTGGCATAAGAGCAACGGACAATCTACACTAATAATCCTCCAGGGTTGGCTGGAGAGAATGATGAGAACAACTGAGAGATGAATTAGAAACCAAAGCAATAAAGGAAAACCACAGGTGTGAGATGATACATCTTCTTCAGAGTTATCAGATCCGTGAAAACGTGATGAATGGAAACGAGGCTTCAGATCCTGTTCAAGACAAAAGTCTGTCATTTCCAAACTAGAGAGAGACATGCAGCAGGAAGAGCGAGTTCAAAATTCAAAGAAGCAAAAGAAATACCTGATCCCTATCTGGAAATGACTCATCATCCTATAAGCAAAGAACAGCTATGTATTAGGAATCCAAGTTTACCAAGCTGATATAGTAGTTAAAGACAACAATGGAAACAAGGAACCACTAAGTGAAACATAAAGCATACCTCAGCATCAAAAAGTGTCTCATCATCCTCAGCATAAGCCATATTTGATAATAAAATCTGATTTTCGCATAAATGCATTATCATTATTAAAGCAAAATAGACAAACATTTTAAAACTGTCTGCTGATAGGGATGCAAGATATACCGGAATTAAGCGTGGCAAATACTCTCGTAAACCATCAGGTGGCAAATTACCTTCACAATATGCTGACCTGAAATATCAGCCAACAACCAGCATCATGACAAGTGAGATCAGTCAAATTCTTCTTCTTCCTTAAGCTTGAAGAATAATAAATGAGTTGATCAGAAGCTACCTTGACAAAGCAAAGATAAGCATAGGCATTCAAAAACATGTTTATGCCCAACATGTCAAAAGCAAACCTAGTGTGGGATCTTTGACTTTTTGTTCTAACTACAGTCAATATAATCTTACTTTTCCAAAAGGAACAAACAGATAAGTGATTGTGCACTACTTGATTAATATAATTGTTAAGTCATGCAAAGCAAAAAAAAGAGAAAAAAAGAACTGGACCAATGGGCATGTTGCTCAATGTTATGTACCGAATAAAATCAGACAATAGCATAACCAAAAAAGAAATTACAGGAAAACAATTAAGGGTTACCGCTTAATGGTTATTTGTAACCTAAGTAATCTTTAATTTTCGAAAGCACTAGATATTAGTAGTTGAATGTATATAAAAATCTTCTAGGTTAAAATATTTGGTTAAAGGTACATCATATGTTAAAAATCATCTTTCAACTTCAAATGGCATAAAGTTACAATGTCATTTTAATGTCTCTATACATTATTTCCAATGCCCTAATTTCATCAGTAAGGGCAACTGAAACATGATGAACCTGAAATGGGCATCGACAAATCAGATTGCAGTGACAAACAAATATACCTCAGTTTATGTTCTTAACAATTAAAGCCAAATGTAATTACAAGCTGACAGGAAAGCAGAACAAACTCATTGAACATACCAAAATTCACATGCCTCAAGAGCAACTTCGTCATCAGGGTCCTTATTGGCTTGCAAGAGGTATTCAATTACATTTCTCAAATGGGGCTGCAATATCCAGGACTAATGTCACTTACATAATCACATAAAATTAACAAAAAGACAGCAACATACTCTGGCAGACATAAAAACCAGTGATTGAAAAAGGCGCTCAGGCGAGGCGAGGCGAGGCCCGAGCGCCTCGCTAATCTCCCAGGCGGCGCGCTTCAAACAGGCGCCGCCTGGGCGCTCGCCCGAGCCCAGGCGCTGGGCGCTTCG